>JAGDQP010013537.1:0-24319 GCA_022664845.1 Lepisma saccharinum
ATCTAAGGTTAAATTGAACAGATATAACCTTAGAAGTAGGAAACCATAACCTACTTCGTGGGAATAAGTGTTTACTTCCCATCTATATGTGACAGGCTCATTCGAGAGCGTCACTTAGCCACGTATAGCCATACCTCGCTGAGTTATGGGCACATCGATTGGGAGCAACTTTAACTTGTCCCGTGATTTTCACGTCGAGCCGCCGGTATGCAGAGAACTTCTGGTTCCAGGTAGCTGAGGCTTCAATCAACTATGGCAAAGTGACGTAGTGAGATTACAACACAGACAATAGATACTCTATGAACTTTCGTTATTCGGAAAGAAACATTTGAATGTGTGTGAAAACTTTATCTTTGATTATTTTTTTTTCTTTCAGGAATGAACTATAAATTTAAAAGAGTTGAGTGCGTCAAAGAAATAGTGATATAAAAGTAAAAACAAGAAGTAATGGACTTGTGGACACTAATGAGACTTTGAAAAAGCACAAAGATTTCTTTTCTATTTTTTTTTGAAAGATAAAATGATATATAGGGTACGGCAAAAGTTCGTGCACCTACATTATTAATCATTCATTTTTTTTGTTTTTTTTTTTAGAGGGTTATTATGTCACACTCAGTCGTACTGAGGTGCTCCTGTTAAAAAAAAAATTTTGTGATTTTATTTTTAAATATAAATAATTGTAATGTATATTGTTTAGAGTAAGTTAGGGGTAAGAACTGGCCAGTTCGAAATTTAATATTTTGTATATAATTATGTTGTTTTATGTTATTGTAATATGTATTTGTATGCAATTTCTATGTATAATCCATTTAGTTATCTTTTCTTTCCTTAGATTTTAGCGGGGATATAATTTCGTTTCTTCAGAGTGTGCTCCTGTTCTCTTTCTATACGAAACTAGTCTACAAGTAGCTGTCGGCCAATGGAATCGTTGGGTTTCAAACTCTCTTTTCTTTTCGCGACAGCGTCGGTCTTTGTCTGGTGGGGGGAGTTGGTCCTATATAACCAGAGATGTACTGGCTTGCGCTCTCCAGTATCTGACACACAGCTTAGCAGCGGCTTCGCGATGCAGAGAGGAAGGGGTGAGAAAAGACCTCTACGGGGGCAAGCTTAATACTTTTATAAGTAAGAGAGTGGCTACACAATTTCAATTTTTTAGTTTTCCTTAAATTAATAATGTTAGTTCTCTGTTTGTAAATTTAACAGCTTCACTGACTTCGGAACTAAGCTTGAAGCAGTTCTGAAGTAATGCATTGCAATTACGTTTCCGAAAATCCAGACTCCTTGAAGAGATAAGTGCAGAACCACTTCTGGTAACAATTTCGTTTGTAAGGGAATCCGACAAGTCCAGGCTCTTTACGAGTTAAACGGATTGGCTCCGTATCTGGCAACTATATAAATAAATAGCTTTTATCAGCGCAGTTTCGAAGCTGCCCAGCGATGATATTAGCTTTGATCGATATATATGACGGATCGAGTTCGTTGGTATAAGTGAGTAATCGATCTACCGGAGGTAATTAAATTTCCCTCATTAATTCGAGCACAACTCTTCGTTTTATTTTTAATTAGAGAAGTCTATAATTATGACGAATGTGAGAGAGAGAGCGATTGGAAAGTGTGATTGAATGTGTACATGAACTCAAATTAAGGAAACGCAGCTCAGATTTTAGTGGCCGATCTCTGAACAAGAGCATGATTGAAGAGGAGACGTCACTCGGCGAGTATTTCTCCCCTTATAATTTATTGACCCGTTGCTTCCTAACATTAGTATACTAGATAAGGAAGTAGCGATTTGTTTTTAGTCTCTTGTTTTCCCCTGAATCATTATTTTTGAGAAGACGGTGTTCAGTAGAGTCAAGGTTATTTGTTAAGTGTTTCGGAAAGCCTTTACGGCTATGCTTTACGCATTAACTTGCAACTTTTTGAGTGCACTCGTTTATATTATGATAGGCCAGGTCACAAGCCGGTGAATCGGCTTGGAGTGATCTGTTTTGATTTAGTCCTACAAATACGTATCAGACCTTTACGGCTGAGTAAAAGATTGGTAACTGGCGAAGACAGTTATTGGCCAATCTTTGTATACTGAAACGACAAATAAATAAACTCTTTAAATCCGTTATTAATTATACTGAGCTGTGGAGTGTGATGCTGCTTATTAGAGTTTCTCCACCAAATCAATTAGAAAAGTCTTATCTAATGCATTGTTATATATATTTTTGGGTGGGAGAATTTGTCAGAAAAGTACTGCAGCGATAGAGAAATTTCGTATATTAAAGAAAATAAAAAGTAAACTCTGATTAAACTAATCAAATTTGTTTTCTTGTCTACATATCTGTTCCACGAAGGTTCCAAGAGAGAAATCTCTAATTTATGTCGCGATAAAGTATTTGGCATTTCTTATCTGGCAGTTAGGTAAATTTTTACTTTGTTTTTTTTAGAATTAATTCCTTTGTTATCAAGGGTGGCGCTCGGGCATTTATGGTTTGTTTCTTTTTTGTTTGTTGGCCAAAACTCGATTGTAACATTGTGACACTAAATATGGGGCCACACAAGATGGCCGAAATGCCTCGTCCCTTCCGTCTCTTGGCTTCATTCCCCTCTCCAACAAATCAGCCTAAGGTTCCCCCTATTTATATTCCTAACCCAATGATTATAATATATACAAGTTTAGTTCAAAAGTGCATCAATATCGTACGTGTATTAGTATGTGATGTCGTTCATTTCCGTTTGTAACCAATAGTTTATTACATTATAGCACATTTTAATACATTGGCAATAGTTTAGTAACTCACTGGGATACATTTTCCTAATTTAATTTGTCACCGTATATAACGGTTAACTTGCCTAAATCAGCCTGATCTAATGTACATTATTTCATATAAACTAATCTCAACAAATCTAACTCAATTGCTGAAAGTATGTCGATATTTAAACCGGAGTTAACCTAACCTACTTTAACCTAACATAACGTATGCAAAACTAACTTTCAATGAGGCTCCACTTTAGATAAAGCTACGGAACTAATCCACTCTCGATCCTACTATATCAAGATGTGGAAAGCATGGAACAGGAAGTGGCTCAGCACATTACAAAGTTAACCAAAGTTAGACCCTTACATATCAAATGGAGAATTGTATAGAGAAACTGTCAGCATACTTCCGTATGATGTAGAGAGATTACCAGCCTATACCAACTATAATACGTTCGAAGGTTTACTGGAATTTCTGAGTAAGGCGAAATAATAATAGATTTGAAAATTCTAGATAAACTTCTCGGTCCAGAACAACCATTGAAACCTCCCTTTAGAAGGAGAGAGAATTTTAATAATATTAGAAACGGTAATTTCAGATTTAGAAGCTATGATAACAACAGAAACGGAAGCAGAAGATGGAATAATGGGGACAATTATAGACAACGTGACTACAACTGGAAAGAAAATATGGAGACAGGACAAGTTAATGAATGCTTCCGACCGTGAGAAATAGATCAAGGAAATAACCCCACGACTGGCCAGGATATTCGGCAGGACCAATCATATGAGGAGCCTCTAAGAGACAACTCAATAATGTCTAGAGAAGTTCAGCAAGCCCAGACTAATAGTCAATCTTTAAGCTACTGGCCCGAGTGAAGGCAAGGATGAATCCTTCTCTCGGAGACGGTGAAATTGTCAATAATGGTCCAGTGAAAGATATAAGAAGAGAAGATGCAAAGAAAAAAAAGAAAAGGAACAAGAAAGGAGACACATCCCCGGAGAAATATGATCAGCTTAGGAAGCCCATAGATTCATCAAGAAATTTTCGGAAGTCAGCAGAGGAAGGAAGCAGATAACGATGAACAGCGACGGCAGTCGACTTCGGCAGTAATGAACCATTGGGGATGAACAGCAGCGATAGTCGACCTGCGGCAGATCAGATGACTATTCCTGACGAACGGCGGCAGAGAAGAAAATTAACATGGGATAGAAGACGAAATGATCTTCGATCACATAATATAGACCGGTATAAAATAGACAAATGATGAGAGGACTATGATCAAGCCAACATCCATAGTTTCTCGTAACTTACCGAGTTGTACCGGCACCACATTATACTATAGAAAGCCAATAGTATAACCATAGCCCATATCTGATTTCACTTAGAACATATAATAATCAACAACAGATCCACACCTCCGGTACGGCAAAAAGATCACTGATGTAAGGGGTTTGGTCAAGCCAACGTTTAAAGTTCTTGCATCTTCACAAGAGAAGTACCTTACACCCAAAAGAAAGACTCAGAACTATAAAACTAAAATTGGAGATTTTGAAATCTTAAGAGGACTCGAGCCAATGACTAGAACCCTCTTATAGTAGTATTTAAACATCAGAAAACTTGACCGCGTCATTAACCTAATGGTGGCGTAGTCATAACAAGTCGAATACATTAAAAATCAGAACATATGGAAACAGAAAACATTTCATTCTGGCTATGGATTAGAGAACATAAAGATATACTCATAGTTTGGCAAAACAAGGATTATATAGGCAGAAGAACAACAATAGAATAAATCAAGCAACTTTACTGCTAACTAGCAATATACATATACAGTCGCAGTCTTTTTGTAAATTCTGCCATTTTACAAAGAGCGTAGGAGATTTACAAAACGCCGGCCATTTGTAAAATGGTGAACGCAATTCTCAATCAGCCTATGCCGCATCAGTCTCTTTGCAAAGAGGCTGAGTTACTTCATCCCGTTTGTAAGGAAGCACCACGTTTCACAAAGAGCCGGCCCGTTGTACAGCCTCTTTCTAAAAAGCCTGAAGATGTCAGGACAAATGTCATAATTATAGTTATACACAGAAACACAAATGGCGCTGCATGCAGTAAGCGTGAGTCACGTGAGCAAACGTGCTCCTTTGTTACTTGTTTCGATTTATCAGCTGCACCGTATGCTCATGTTGGTGGTCTTTTTATATTATTGTAAGTTGTGAGTGAGCAGCAATGTCAACGATCACAGAAGAAATAAGTACTGACGATATTTCTGATGTGGATAGGAGCGATCCGGGAAGCAATTCGAATGAGTGCAAGACGAAGTTTGATGACGAAATGTAAAAATTTTATGAAAATCGGCAGAACTCGTTGAAGAAGCCCTGGAAGAAGACTGTGATTCAAGAAATTCAAGAAATTAAGAATGCCAAAGCAGCGAGAACAGCAGGTACGAAACTTCCATCCTCTCAGTATCACATACTTTCAAAATATGATGTAATTGAAGTAGGGGAAAAAGAGGAATAAACTTTTAAGAGAAAAGAATATAATGATCCTATTGTACATATCATTCCCATTGTAAATTATTACGAAAAACTGTCAAGTGTGCATAAACTGTCATGTGGTCATGGCGGGCGTGATAAAATGATGTATGCTCTCAAAAATAGATTTTATATTCCAAAGCCTATTGTCCCAATATTTGTGTCCTTGTGCAAAATATGCCAAGAGAAAAGGTGTCAGATAAGGAAACACAATGTTACACGACCAATTGTTTCCAAAGACTTTAATGAACGAGGACAGGTAGACCTCATTGATTTACAATCTACACCCGATGGTGAGTTTAAATAGTTGCTCAATTATCAAGATAATGCTACTAAATTTCTTCACTTGAGACCACTGCAGCCGAAAAGAGCTACTGAAGTAGCGTTTGAACTTTTGAAAATATTCCTGGAATTCGGTGCCCCTCATATACCGCAAAGCAACAACGGTCGAGAGTTCACTGCAGAAATAATCAAGTAATTGATGCAATTCTGGCCAGACTGCAAAATCCTTCACGGGAGACCACGTTATCCAGAGTCCCAGGGAAATGTTGAACGAAGCAAGCAAGATGTTGAAAATATGTTGCGTAGCTGGCTGGAAGACAACAGAAGTAAAGGTTGGTCGATCGGTTGTTATTTCGTTCAGCGGTAGAAGAACTGCTCATTTCACCGAATTATTGGAAGATCACCTTATCGTGCGTTATTTGGTGGTGAACCAAAAGTAGGGTTCATAAATTCTGGTCCGCCAGAGACAGTCCTGAAGTCCATAACCTCAGAAGAAGAACTGGAGCAACTACATGTGCAAATGGAAATGTCAGAAGAGAAGATGACAATGAAGAACCTGGTGGTGGTCCCTCATGTGATTTAGAACATCCAATTGAAGGAAATGAAACAGACGAATTGATCTGTGATGTTTGTGGCAAGCGAACCACTGGTGCCCATACCTGCAGTGCATGTCTTCGTCCTGTACATGTTATTTGCGGTGAGCTTGTAGGAAACGACTGTGAGGGGTTACGATTGCAAAATTATGTGCTCCAGTTGTAAGAAAGAAGAGAACATATATTCAGTGAGAAAACAAGCACACAGAGGAGTAAAACGAGCGGTTGAGAAAATGATGCAAAGTACACGGAAGCTGTTACAAGATATTGGCATTGGTAGTTTTGTAACTGTTGCAATATCAAAGGTCGACCGTGGATATCTAGATATGAAGTCTATTAAAGGAAAAATTGTGGATTTCGGAAATGGTGTTTTTATAATTCGTACCACTGTAGGAACAATTAAAAACTGGTTTCCTCGAAACGATCTGCAACCATGTAATTCTGCTATTTCCAGTGCTGTGCCGGAAAGAAGCATTTCACTGAGAGAAGCAGTGTCCGAGCTCTCGCCGTTCGGAGGCCAAGGTTTCAAAAAATGTTCTCTCAAGCCTGGAAAATCGCATTGCAGAACAAACAGATGTGTCTGTTATAAAAATAGAAGTCAATGCCACTCCAAATGTCATTCATACTTGTCTTGTGAAAACAAATGATTTCACAATGCTTTTGAGTTTTCAAAAAGTGGCAGGTATATGTAGAATTTAAATAGTATGTATCAAAAAATGTTCACGTTTTCAAGTTAGTATAACAGAGTATGTAACAACAAACTGTCAAGTATGCTCATAAGTTATGTCGATAAATAAGCTCACATTCAACAACAATTCTACATTTTATAATAATGAAACAGCTTTTATTTAGCGAACTTACTGGAACATAATGTAAAGACTAGCAAATGCATAATAATCTGTATGTTTAAGCCATTATAGCTGTGAAGTATGTAAATGTTGCTTTATTAATAAACAGTATTGACAGCACTTTAACAATAAACAGTAAACAAATAATAAACAATAATTTGATGACAGTTTATAATCAGGTGTATTCTTTCAGATTGTTTACAAAGAACCTGGTTATCTCACCAGTCGTTTTGTGAAACGTGTTGCACCTACAAAGATACTGATGAGGACTAGGCTGATTGAGAATTACATTCACAATTTTACAGATAGCTAGCGTGTTGTAAAACGCCTAGACTCTTTGTAAAATGGCTGAATTTACAAAAAGACTGCGACATGTATATCCAGGGGCAAACACTTGCCTAAATAAAATATCACCAGGAGAAGTACTATATTATTTTCCATTCTTGCTAATCTCAGAAAGATGAGACCCATAACAGTAAACAATACATGTCAACGTAAAAGGAGCTCATCACCAACTTAGCAGCAAGTTATTAATAGAAGCTACAACTGTAGGCAGTAAACCGGCGTTAACATATTTTCCTATCAGCGGCAGCCGTCAACTGAGGAATTAGAGGTCAAAATGATAAAATGGCATCCAAACGCTAAAAAGTCATCTCTACCTTCCCTCTTTTTTTTCAGAGGACCATTATGAAGAACGTGATATGGTTTTATAAGTGACTCGTTCAAGTGAACTTTCTAAACGATGTGAAATTTCAATGTTTAAGTGATAGTGGAGTAAAAGTTAACTGTGAAAAAGTGTTCGAATGAATGAATCGCAAATACTTAGTAGAAAGACTTGAACAAGTGTCTAATCATGGGATATACCATATAGGTAGATTCGAAAGGACTTTTGAAACTATTTGGAAAGAAATATAAAATGTCCAAATACTTTCAGTATTCCAAAACTTTTCTTCTCTGGAGGGTCTTACGTGACGGCTCTCATGTTGTGCGAGTGCCGCACTTTGTATATAATTTGTCACTTATATCACCCCCCGATCTAATTGCATAAATTCACCTTTTGGGTTTGAAATTAATGTAATAGCAAATTTCCGATACGCTAAATGTTGAAGCTATCGACATATTAAAGACTTTAGGATATATTTGAAATTAACATTCAAGAACCTGGAATTAAATATTTATGTTCGGCAACGTGATTTAATAAAATGTATATGTGTGTTACTGAAGTCAATTTTACTTGGCGCAAGGACACGAATAATATTTCAGCACCAGAGCTACTTATAAGCAAAGAGGCTATAGCTAAGAAAGATAATAATGTCAATTAATTATTTAATTACTTTAAATGTAATTGGCCATTTTCAGATTTATCTGTAAACATTAAATGTGGAAATATGAACTATTTTTCTTACGCCGAAAGCCGTATCACTGCCAAGTAGCTATGTATAAAAAGGCTTGTATCTTGCTGTAAAGGCATTCAATCTTGGGCTTCGGCCCAAACCTTTGGCTCTTGGTGACCAGTAAATAAATAGGTGCTAAAGAGCGCCTGTTTTATTTCATATGTTCCTTTTGCCTGGGTTTAAGTAGTGGTAGTAAATGGTCAGCAGAGAATCGTCGCTGTCGGTCGGCTGCATACTCGCTCATATATTAGATAGAGTAGGGAAGGGTTTCCACATATGCTAACCTAAATATTGCTTTTCAGGTAGACAAATCCAAATCCCACACTTAGCCGGAAGAATAGAATCAACTGGAGGTACTCAGGGTCTTACAAGTAAAACCAGTAAGGTCTGTCGTCCACTGTCGCGGCTGAAACCAAGAAATCAATCACGGATAGTCAAATGATCAGTGATAAGTTTGTAAATACAGGACCTGCCAAAGAAGCCAAAAGAAAAACAAATGGAAAATGAGTTAAAAAAAGCAAACGAAAACCGATGTTTGAACAGAAAACTGAAAACCGTTATTTGAACAGAAACTGGTGTTTGAAGAAAAACGAATTATTATTATTATTATTATTATTATTATTTGGAGTTCGCTTGTATTTTTAAAGAACTTGTTTTCGGTTTCTAGGAAACCGGTTTTGTCCGTCCTAGTTCGGCCAAGAACATACCTAGAGAAAGGTCCGTCCACTCTGAAATGAAGATCTTTTCGATAAAATTAGTACATTTTTTGGCAAAATTATATTTAACATAAATTTCACAACCAGACAGACTTCGCCGTCCTCGCGGAAACCAACTTCTACGTACGTGCCTGCTAGTTCCCAATGCGTAAAATAAAGTAGGAAACAGGTATAAAAAATACTATATAAATTAAAATGTATGTGAGTTTGTACGTCATCGCATCACGCGAAAATGGCCAGGCAGATCAATACCGTTTTTAGCACGAAAGCAGACCTTAGCCCGGGCCGGGTTTCTACAGTTTCACCAGTCTATACCGAATTTATTTTTTATTTATTTAGGACCCACCTTCCACCCCTGTCTCATTGCATTCTTTGCACAAATTGAGGTGCGCCCTTCCAGGGACGTGCGTCACAGGCAGTTGTCCGCCTCCCGCAATTTGGGACAGGCTATCCCTAGATACGGTCGGAGTTCCGGAAGTTTGAGAATCTCCTTAGTTCTCCTGGTCTTGGACTCAGGGTGGTGCGGGACTTTTCTTTGACCAGGCGTCCAGAAGGAAATCCTGTTTTTTCCCTTCATGTTGGAACGTATTCGGAGGGAATTGTTAAATGTTAATTTATTGCTTTATTTATAAAATACAATTAACACTTAACAATTTTAAGGACAACACAGGACATTAACGTTGACTCCAGTAATGACTCTGAAATCAGAAAGAAAATATCTGATTAGTAACACATAATGCACAACATTAGTTCTAGAAGTTTTTCCATCCATGGAATGACGATCATTTCGTGTGAGCCGGAGTACTAATTTCCGGAGTTCTTCGTTGTTTCTGGTTGGATGTTCATACATTCACCACACGTACAACACACATAAACACTAATCAAATAGGAGGATTACTCTATCTGTTCGTACTGCTGTTTTGGGTTCCATTATTCCTCATTTTCATTTAATAAGCACTCTTATTATATATTTATAAAGTTAATGTTACATTCCACCACTCCACATAAAGAAATAGAGTTTACCGAGTGTTCATTACTGCAGATGTTCCCGTAGCACGCACTCGAAGAAGTGCCGCTTAGGTTCCAGCGACACATCACACGAACTCACATTCGTTCTTAAACATTCATTATTTTCTAATTAGTTTATATTAGGGAATCGCATTATTCCTTTTAGTTTGTCTATCCAGTTTGTGTTTTTGAGATGCAGGTTTAATCGGGTTTACGAACTGTTTCGATTTTTGGAATTTTCGGTAGAGGGGTCGGTTCGCAACCTCACCTCAATGCCCTACAGGCACTCTTTGTTCTCTAACCAGGTTGTTTATTTCGCTGCATCTAAAAACAATATGTTCTGGGGTGGTGACCACGCCACAGCTGTTTAACATCCAACGAGGCTAAAGTCTTTTAATTTTTGTCGGTCAGGTCCATCTTTTCGTGAGGAATTGTAGTTCCGCGTCGATCTCTAAACTCATCTCCGTCTCTCAGCTACGCCTGTAAGTATTGAGTGTAACCTACGCGCTTTAGTGCTATTATCCCAGAAGAGATGCCATGCACTGGTCAATTCCCTTATTATATCTTGCTTGTTGTTAATCGGTGCGTTTACTATTTCCGGGGCCTTCTCGGTGTTTTCTTTCCAGTACATGGCTCATAGTCGCTTTAGTTGCAGGTGCATTGGTGGAGTCACAGTGACGATTTGCAGCACCTCCACGAGTGTCGTTCTGAAAGCCTTAGAGAATCTTGAGCAGGGTCTGCCTCTGGGCTCTGTTTATTGTTTACTACTGCCTAATGTCGCTCATACGATGACTCGGGCCAGTCCTTCATATTAAAAGTTTTGTTCTCTTTTTATTGTCTTATTGCTGATTTTAATAACTGGTCGTTGTGTATTTACCTGACCTTTAAAAAGGACATATTTTGTTTTATCCGTTGAAATTTTTTAGTTTATCTTCGCATCATGACGTCAAACCATTAATGATTATGTTTGCCTTTTTCTCCAGGGCGCTTCGACTGGCACCTTTGACTACCACCACAAGGTCATCCGCATATCCCACCACGCGCTTCGCTCCCTGCATGTTGTCATGTCTCTACAGACAAGGTTGCAAGGCTATATTCTAGAATCCCGGACCAAGCACCGATCCCTGGAGATATACTCTTGTTGGTATTTTCCCCACAACACTATCCGCCGTTCCAGCTTCTATTTTTCTGTTGGTGAAATAATTTTGTATTAGTTCCCACTGGTGATGGTGAATATTTAGATTTTTGAGTTCTTGTAGTAAGACTGGCCACCAGAAATTATCAAAGGCTCCTGCTATGTCAAAGAAAATTATCACGACGTACCAGCAGTTTTGATTTTTAAGATTATCTATTGCTTTACAAATTTTATTTATAGCATCTTCTGTGGATCTCTTTTTGGGGAAACCATATTGAAGATTGCATGTTTCCAAGTTGTTTATTTTTTTTTCTATTAATTTTTCGAGTAGTTTGTCAATCAGGTTTAATAGACATATTGGCCGGTATGACTTGGGGTCTGACCAATCATCCTCGTCACCCTTCAACCTAGCCTAGCCTAGCCTAGCCTAGCCTTCAACCTAGCCTAGCTTTTTTCCATAGGTCCGGGAATATGCCTTGGTTTAGACATTCCCGGAACTTTTTCGGTAGATAAGGTACCCATAAATCTTTGGTAACTTTGTAAATTTCGCTTTTAATGTATGGTCCGGGGGCCTTGCTACTTTCTTAGAGTTTTGATTATCGTTTCCATAGGTCGTTATTTATGTTTAATTCATCTTCCTCATTACTGTTTTCGTTTAAAATGTGTTTTGTGGTTTATATTTCAGTCCGTAACGAATACAAAATAGTGCGCTTACTTACGCGCCTTTCACGGAATAGCCGCTGCAGGGCGCTTGTGTAACACTGGGCTGCGAATTATAATCCACCTTAATCTACTGAAGAAGGCGGTTTGTTAATAAAGTGATTAAAATGATCAAGATCGTTATTTACACGGATGTTAATCAACTAAAATATAAACTAAAATGTGTAAAAATAGAAAATTATATAAAAATAATTATTTTAAAGGAGAAACTTCCGTATTCACCAAGGATTATTTATTTAAAAGGTTTGATATTTTCCAGCTTTACTTTGCCGATTTTAAAGCTTGGAGTTTAGTTTGAATTTCCTTCACTCGGAAGAATAACCGAAAGAAAATTAAAATATTTTATAATATACCCTGCCAAATGATAAACCAAACATGTCTCTCTCTAGTATTAAACACAACAGGAGTTTCCAATTCGGATATGTGACTTTTCCAACTTTGGTATTCTAGGTTCGATTCCTGAATCATAAGATTTTGTTTAATGATGCTTCGGACGACGTAATAATGCTCTTGTTACGATCTTTGGTAATCGCGGCGAGCAGCCTCATTTGATTGACAAAATAAATTGAGTGATACAATTCACAATATCTTCCAAATGACAAGACTTGTTCATAGACACGCAAACACATTGAAATAAATGCAAATGGAGAAAAGCAGTCACAAATGGATAGCCATTGTAGTTGGAAGAACTTAAAATCCTGAAGTGGCGTTCCAAGTGATTTTCTTTAAATATAGGTATTAAAATATATGTTACCCTTTGCAGATAATTTTCAGACCATTAACATAACTCTAAGATCCTCTGAATAGACACTATTAATAATTCCATAGTTCTAGATGATGTAAAAGCGTTGTCTGTGCTTTACAGAAGATGGAGAAAGTACACACAATTTTGTGAGAATCTGAATCCTTATACAAGGCTTCTGAAGCTTTGCGTGTATTTAATGCATCTGGAACTTCATTTAAATATTTCCCAAATTTCTCTGTTTGCTCAGAAGCTTCGAAACCAACGTAATCGAAGAAATCTTATTTCACTAAAAAGTTGAAAAGTAAGTCGTGTTTATTTTCAGAAATGAAGAAGGATCTAACTGAGTTTTCTCTAGCTTGGGAGACACCACAAGTCCTGCAGATTGAGAAGTATCAGTTTCATAAAGTGTCCTATCGAAATTCAAGGTTATATTTTTATTCCCATACTTAAGTACAAGCTTTCCATTACGGTCTTATTTTAACATAACAATTACACACGTTTATCTCGTTGAAGTTTCTACACAAAATTAGTAACTGAATACGCACTATAATAAGAAATGAATATTCGCTAGACGTTTTGTCGCCACAAGCTCCCATAAATGAACTATACAGCTATATAACTACACAGTATAACAATATGCATATATAACTATAATATATGAACTGCATAACCCGAAAGTGCTTTTCAGCTCAATACGCTCGACGCGCTCTCGAGCGGCAGGACTGTGAACTCGTTGCATAAGCAGATACGAGTTAACACACTTGTTAATTTTCTATTCGCTATGGTTTCACTTTTCCTCTCCAAGTTCCCAGGCTACTTCAGTGTTACCAACCTATTGTTAAGATAGGATAAAATGAATTGTATGGACGGTAACAGCACTATGGCTTACGCCCATCCCGATCCTACTGTTAAGATTCTATTTTTATTATTCTATTCTATGGCTACCATACCGTTGTATTTATCCGTACGAAACTTAGCATGAACCTTATTCGATACCATAGGGAAAAAAGTGCTGTGGGTGTTCTCGTCCCTAAAACTCCCTATTAATCAGTGTTGCTAACCTATTTTAAAATTCAACTTGTTTTCAAAAGGAAAACTGTTTGTTTATTAGAAATTTTATATCCTTTAATGGTAATAATCATATGTAACGTACAGAAGAATCCAGTATTGCAAATTATTAATTTTATGCCGGGTTCAGCGTTGAAAGACAAGTAAATTGCAATCATTTTTTTGCATAGGACCTTCACATGATAACAGAAATATGTACTGCCTGTCTGTTTCGACCTAGCGAATACTTTTGACGCCATGGAAACGAGCGGCTGTAGGATAGCGATTAAAAAAGCACTTATGCCACACATTTTTATCTGCCTTTTTGCCTGCCTTTTTTAATACTTTTCAATGCCTGAACATCCGGGCTCTACTTATAATTATAGTATTCAAAATGGATGGTCATTGACTTGTCGATCTGCGAATGAAAAGAACATTCAATATATGGCTGAGTTATACAATCACAATTGTTTTTCATGTATTAAAGTTTTCATTGTAACAAATCTCTCTATCCGACTTATTCCATTTCTACAACAAGAAAATCTACCATACTCTAAAACGAGCTCCATATATATTATCAAAGATAGCTTTAATCGTTCTAGACATGATAATATTTCCCAATAGTTCAGAAACTGTGGAAACGTTATTCAATAGTTCTAACATTGAAACTTCAACATTCTAAGAAATGTATGAAGGATCGGAAATTCAATCAGTGATATTTGCAACTGGCAGCTTAGGTTAATGAATTTTCACGAAACACAATTTACAGGAAATCACAACTGGCCCAATAGAACAAAAATGTTTCGTACAAGAAGTAATATGTCATTTTTTATAAGAATAGCATTAACTTATCAAGGTTTATCCACTTAATTCCAAAACACCATAACACGAATGTGATCTGATGTATTATTTTCTGCAGTTGATAAAGAATAGTTTCCACCGTAGTTTGATTACTTCAAAACAAGCAGAATTCGTTGTATGTTTTCTTGAATGAATCTAATAAATAGTATTATAGTAATCGATGTGGTGGGTTCAACACATCTGTTTAGGTTAACCTTTCAGTGGCGTACGTATATTTTTGCGTGATGTCTTCCTGATCAACAGGCTAGGGCTTTGTACCCCTGATTTATTCTTCCACTAAAATGTCTGCTACTTCGGTTTGATGTCATAATTTGTTTGTAGTTGCTATTTTCCCGCTTCTTTTTCTACTGTATTCTCCACCTGTGAAGTTCAGGGCACTCAATTTGCACGCGCCTCATCATGAAAGTAAATCTGGTAACATACTCCGGTGTTTATAATCAATTTTCCCCATTATGAAAAATGAAGAAATAGTTATATAAGATCAGTTGTCAGTCTCAAAGTCTTCTGTCTTATAGATTTTATACTAATTATCACAACAGCACACCTAGGAGCGTCTCTAGACTTGATGTTGACAAGTGAGTACTGGATGACTACAGTGCTGCTTATGTTAGTGCCTGGTGATGGTGAATGATATTGTGCTGAGATGTAGGATGAGATCTGTTTCTGGATGGTCTGGTGGTATTGTGTGGTAGACTGCGAAGAGAAATGAGAGTGGTGAAACGTAGCGATATGTTGAAGGGGTGTGTATTTAAATGTATACTGGCTAGAAGTGGGTGTTTATGTTCAAGTCGTTTCAAAGTAGTTTCACTATGTATTTTTTTAAGTAAGGCTTCAAGATGCAACAGGAGGCGTGGAAATGAGATTATGTTGGCAAGCTTTTGCGTAGCGATAAGTAGATCATCCGTAATGCGTGACGTTTAAGTATCTGTAATTTTATATATTATGTTGGGCGATGGTGCAATCCAAGTCGTAAAACCATATGCAAGTACTGGTCGTAAAAGTGCTTTGTAGGTATTTATGATTGTTTTACAGATTAACCCCATGTTGAGCCTGTTTAGTAGATTAAGTCGGTTGGTGGCTTTTGCGATAACTATATAGATGAGGACGTGAGCTGAATTGGTGGTCAAACTTGGTACCTAAATAGGTTACTTGTTTTGTTGGACTGCAAGAGCAAGTCAGGATAGATTAAGGCAGATGCGGGATCTACGTTTGGGAAGTAGGAAAGTATGGAATGGGCTTTGTGTGAATTGATAGTAAGACTCCACTTACCGCATCAAGATGCAAACGTAGTTATGGCTGCGTTCATTGTCCGGCTGATAAATTGTATGCTATTATGTGGGTCGAGAAAGGCAGTATCGTCCGCGCATTGAAAGATGTGTATGTTAAGAGCTATTGGGAGTAGATCAGAAAAAAAAGAGTGGGACAAGTGCTGTACCTTAAGGAATTACGCAGTGACGGAATGTGGGTGGGGATACTCTGGAGTTGATGTTAATATATGCAATGCAGTTGGAGATTAATTGAATAAAAATCTAAGGATAGTGGTAGGAAGTTGAAAAAATTGAAGTGTGTACATTAGGACTTGCTGACAAACTTAGTAAAAAAAATCCTTTTTTGAGATCAAAGAACATAAGGCATGATGAAAGTGAGATGTAATTGTTAATGATTGTATTAGTAAGACGTAGTAGCTGATCACTGATGTAAGATGGTCTGAATCCTACTTCGTTAATAAGTATGATATTGTGGCGTTGTGAAGTATATGAAGACGGACGATACTGAGTTTTCCAGGATTTTGCAGAAAACGGGGGTGAGTTGGATAAGTCTATAAGTGGAAATGTCGCTTGGAGGTTTGTGCGGTTTGAGAAACAATGATTTTGGACGTTTTCTGGGAGGGGAATAAAGCCGGTACGAAGTATGAAGGTGAAGAGGAGTACAAAGATTTGTAAAATAGCTAGCAGTGCTTCTTTAATATGTCGTAGGTATGTTGATCAATTCCGGGTGCTGTGTTGCGTTTGGGTGCACTGATCGTGATATGGTCTGCAGTGATCCTTGCAGTAAGTGGGTGTTCTTGGGGAGAACGATTGGAATCAGGTTGTATAGCAGCAGAGAGGCTGTTCTAATTCTATCCACGGGATGCAGCCAAAGAGGATTGAAGGAGATAATAGATGTGATCTAATAGGTGTAATAGATAAGATTTCTTGAATATGATCTGCAAAGGCATCTGCTTTTTCTGTGTCTCTCTGAAGGGTTTGATTTTTGTGAATTAACGGATATGGTGTTTTGATAGATTTTCCTGCGAGTGCGTTGAAACGTTTCCAATACTTTCTGGGATATAAGGTGTTGCCTAGTTGATTACAGATTTTGATTAATTGTCTGAATTATGTAATTGTGTAATTATAATTGAAGATCACAGAGAATGAACGTGCTTTGGCCAATTTATTGTTTTTACAGGAGAGCGAATGCGTTGATAATCCTTGTAAAAGCAGCAAATAGGTGGTATATTTGTGGAATTGAAAGTGGTTAATGATGTTGAAGTATGAGCTTTAAAGGAACGTGATCGCTCCAGAGTTGGTCGAGTACGTCTGTTGGGCATCAGTTTGATAAATTGTTGGAAATAATAACGCTATCCGACTCGGTGTTAGTAATTGGTCGAATTCTTTGTGGAATGTTGTGGATTATTTCTAATATTTGTTGTGTGACTGAATTGCACAATTCTACCTCTCCTCGAGTGAATGTACTATAAATGTTGATATCTGATATTATGAAATAATGTCACTAGCTATTATCGATGTACGTAAATAAGTTGGTCGAAATAATATGCCTGGACGGATGCAGATTGTAGCAATTTTTAATATACATATGTCAGCAGTATCGCGTACCTATTACATGTTAAAGTAAATTTAGGAAGTTCGTATTATGTTGTCCATAGGGACAATGAGGCGAGAAACCTAATGCAATACAGCCATTTGCTCGCAGAACTAGTATTTGGCTGTTTTGTCTGGACATGTGGTACCATGGTATTTTACAAGTGTGTTGAGTTTGAGGTATGTTTCATTTAATACGAAACTATTTACCGTTTCTGGTTTCGGTAGTGAACGAATAGCTTCATAGATAGTACGGCGATGATAATGTTTGTGAGTGCATTGGGCCTGGTGTAGGTTGCTGTGGAGTTTACATTAAGGGTAGTTTTGCCAGCTTATTGAATTTGGTGCAAAATATATTGTCTTTGAAATGAGTGAATGTTTTTCAATATTACTGTTTTGAGTGAAAGAAGTTGATCTATTGTAAAAGGTTGAAAAACGAAGGTGACTGGCGTGTTGTTATGTGTTCCTGGTTTGAAGGTTCTGCTGGCGGTCAGCCTTTACACTTCTAGCTGAATGTCTAACGTGCGTCTCTACAAGTAATGCATTTCAGCGGAGAGTTGTGTGAGGTCCTGAATAGAAGGCACGCTTGATTTCATCAATGCAGTTAGATGTGTGGTGAGCATTATATAACTGACATTTTCGCATCAAACGGATGGAGCTGGCGGTTGTTAATGTTATGGCTTGAAAACGTAGCGTTTCTTGTAGATCGTACGATAGTTGGACAGTAGGTCGAAATTGTCTTGTTGATCACTGAGAACTCGACTTATATATGTAGGTTATTTTTGTTTGGTTTTAATGCGAATGTATTTTGTGACTGTTTTAACTCTGCTTCTGCTTCTGAATCTGTGATGAGAGTTTCAACATCGTAGATGACTACTGATAGTGTTGGTGTTTTTCGTGGTGATGTTGCTTGTGTCATAGTTTTGATTTCCAGTCGTGTGATGTTGACTGATTTTCCAAAAATGCCAAAGGTCTGTTGCGGGTTTTGTTGGTTATATTTGAATCTGAACATTTAATTATGATACTGTTCTTCGTTGGTATAAAGCATGTGGATGTATCTCTGTTGATGTATTTAAGAAACTCTTAGAATAATTGAATAGTATTTTGGGATTTTGGATCGAAGTTAGTGAGGATGTGCGAATACGTCTTCATTAGATCAGGAAACCCTTCTTTATTAGTGATTTACATTGGTCTTTCGTTGCCAAATTTCAAATCACTGAGAATGTACGTTGTCTTCGGTGGAGGTGACTGTGATGAACTGTTGTGACCTGATCTGCTGTTAGCCGGTGAACATGCTCGTGAACGAGAGTTTGATGTTTTCTCAAAGCTACGACGTTGTCTATTTGTTGGTCCTAATGTAGAATATTGTGGTGGCTGTGGTACTGCTGGTGGCAACTGGTCCTTATTGTTGTTGCTGTGATGTAGGTCTGAGATATCCGATGTTGATGAGCCACAGATTGTTGATATTACAGAGTGTTGATTACAATGATTAGAAATTGTGCAAGAAATATCAATAACGTGCCCCCATTTGGAAAGGAGTCCAGGAGTTGTATACTCTCTATGTTCACTGCAACTCGTAGAGAGAGTCATTTACTAGATAAACCTGGCTACCCCAAAGATACAGTTGCAGTCCAGAGATGACAAAGGAATTGGATGTGGGGAGGTTTGTAAAGGTTCCTCAAAACAGAGAAGCATCGAATTAACAGATACAGATGTCATTAGTTCTTGTCAGCGTTACCAAGTTATTCAGCATGTATTCTTTATGACAATATTTAACTTGAAGATACTGACAAATTATGGATAATTACTTGCAAGTTAAACATACAACATAAAAATATAATTACAATAATGAAATAGATTGTTTCACAACCAATAGTTTAAAATAATTCATTATATTTTTTCTAAGGCAGCACTGATGTTATTCTTGAACAGAACTTTTCCTCCGCTGATAATAACGTCGCATACATGTGCACGAACGGGAATCTAATAATGTACTATCCGTAAAAGGTTGGCAAATGGATGGAAAATCATTTAAACCGAAAGACAGACGCAAATCTTCACAGAGTCCCCACGGAGTTTATCACTAACAATTTATATGAGCCTTCATTAAGTTGAAGCTGTAAGTACTCTTGGTTCAAGTTAATAATAAAAGCATCCGACCCTTGGAATTTCACCAGAGTATCTTCAACGGTAGGTAATGGATAAGACATATTGATAATCTTATTGATTGTTTTCCTAAAATTCACGAAGGGTCGTATATCAGCTGCTTGTTTCTTCGCACTATCACAGTGAGTGTAGTCCGCTCAGCGTACTAAACACGGCCTATTAGTCCTTGATCTTGTAAATTTGTAAGCAGTTCTTTATTCCTTAAGCTATGTGAATGGATAGTCTTTGTTAAAGATTTGGAGAGATTCAGGTCTCCATTCTGTTAAAGACCGGTTAACTCGTTTGGTTTTGCGTAAGTTCTAATATAAGTAAAATGTCTGCCCTTTTCTCTACTGAAAGTTTATGAATTCTGCAATACATCCAGAAGTGTTCCAAACAATTACAAATGCCTCGTATGTTACTATCGAATGGATAAAAGTTATGCCTGATCTACTCATAGTAGAAAACTATCTATATTTTCTACGTGTTCAAAGTTGTCCTACAGTATTGTTTCAAATCCTAACACCCTAGTGATTCTATTCCAAGCGAATCAATCAAATACACATTAATATAGTATCAATCCCATTCTCGTGAGTCAATTGTATGTGCACTATAGTCAATCCAATAGGTATCGTTGTAATCAATTTTGTGGGTTCAATATATTTGTTTAAGTTCATTAGTCATACGAGTACAGGTAATTTATAATCCAATAAGATTGGCCTTCATAATGGTACGTCAATGGTTCACTATGCTACAAATGAGCAAATACTAATATTTTAATGCAATCAAACTTATTCATAGCTTCTGAAGTACTTTTTAAAGTAAAATCATTAGTATAACGCATAGCTTTCTCATTGAATCTGATCCTAACTGAATCCGAGCTTACAATCACTATCTGGTTTTCTTATTAGTCGACTCTAGACAACTCCAGAAAACTTTCCTTATTTTCATCTTGTTCTAAATTTATAAGAATCAATTCATTGGTTTATTTGTAGTGTAGTGCATCATAACTTTATAGATTTCAATTCTGGCTACTTTACAAATACACTGCATACACGATTCGTAATCTCTGAGGATTTCTACGCATGATGTTCCATCTTACAATCAAGAACCGTTTTTTCCCTTATTTCTAGACCTGTCTCCTAATTGTTATTCTATGTCTTATATTAATAGACATTAACGTTTCTAAGACAGCAAATTCTATCAGAAATGAAATTAAACATTAGTGTTTTCCAGAGCCCATGGGTTAAATTAATGTAAATTATTCTAAACCAGTTTTTCAATTTAAACCAAATCAATTGCCGGGTAGAAAATGAGATCAAATGTAATCTACGTAAGTTTAATTGGCGATAAGAAATTATCCCCCGTACTTGATTTAAGATTTGAATATCTGACATGAGCAAAGTTGTAACCAACAAAAACTAAATTTGACAGGAAATAAAAATACCTGTTAAACTCTTTTATTAAAAGGAATTTATAAGTAAACCATTTCTTTATTTGTTATTTACGTAACTTTGAACTGACCAAAACAATTCCCTTTGAAATTATGTTAATAGTTTAGAAATTAAAATTTATTTATTGAGGGAACAACGTTGTAACTACCAGCCAGTTATAATATACAGATTAAAGGAAGCTTTCAACCATGTTGTATGACCATCTTAAGATGCCTGCAACCCATAAAAGATATATTTGAAAATGGTATTGAATAAAAAATGGGTTGTTTAATGCAAGCAATTTTAAAATAAACATTAGTAATAAATTCAATTAATTAAGTTAACCATTGACAATAGTAACATATCTCAAAATTATTTTTATTTCAAAACACTCAAAGCTGGAACTATATGCCATGTCTCTGTTTCTTCAATGTGAAATAATTCTGCATTTTAGAGGTATTCAGTTCGTGATTAGACTACAGTTCTTTCCTACAAGCACAATTAACTTTAAAAATAGATAATTATTACTAATAAAGCCCGTGAGCTTGGCAGTGTGTTGATCAATAAATGAACAAACCATAAACATTACAAGTAAATCTGCAACGAATGCGGAGTACCAGGTTAATATTAATAAACAGTTAAAACTCACCCATATTGAGGGCATTTTTCCAGACACTGACCTCATTCCAGGGCTGAAACAGGTCAATCGGGTCATTATGTTCAAGTTTTGGACCAGGTCGCTGGGTCACCTCGTGTACGGTTGGAACCATACCTGACCCAGAAGGTAGAAAAGGGTTTTTATTCTCTCCTTATTATACACTGTTGCGTTTGAACATTGTTCCTTTCAGAGGGTGACTGAGTCACAGGTTTTAACCCTAGAGTCGAAGAGTCGACTTCGAAAAGTTACTAACAATGGTAATAACATATGGAAACAGTCTAACATCCCCAGAAAGAATAAGTACCCAGGGGTATATGCAAATAATTGTCGACTGAGGTAGTCATGTGGTCTGAGGCGCGATGCTATTGGATTGTCGGGTGGCTGGATTACAAAATGGGTCTGGGTCAAGACCGGGTCACCGGATTAATCAGGTCAGTCCGGCCGACCGTGTCAATCGGGCGAGGTTTCGAACCGGATCACTTATGTCCAGGTCAGGCCGGGTCACGAAAAGTGATCCGGTTTCATCTCTGTCTCATTCGCTTAGATATATCACGATTAGCTCACGACAGTATAAGATATTGTTAAAAATGTCTCCATCTTAATCCAAAATGACCGCCCAAAACCCATTTTCCACATCACTGAAGCTAGAGAAATGAAATTTGGTATGAAGATTTACCATCACGAGTAGGTTACAATAAATGGGGCAAACCGGGGGTATGGGGAAGTTCTGCACCATGGGGCGCATTCCCCTGAGAGTTTGGATGCGATAAAGGGAGCGCAGTCCCCCAAAACTCCGCAAGTTGTTGGTGCAGCCCGCCACAGGAGCAAAAACACCAGGGGTACAAAAAGTTCAGCCAAGTTCTTCAGCCCTAAAAAGTGGTGAAATGGAAGACGGATGAGCCAAGTTACTTGGCGACCAGCATATAAGAGGAACACTGGAACTTGGCGCGAGGTGACAAGGTTCATGATCTTCAAGCCATAAGGCTGGTGACGGCCCTAAAACTTACCACTCCCACCACCACAAACCTAAGGCTCGAAGTCGAACATTATGAATCTTGCCACCTCACGCCAAGTTCCAGTGTTCCTCTTACATGCTGTCGCCAAGGAATATGGCTCATCCGTCCTCCATTTCATCACATTAGGGCTGAAGAACTTGGCTGAACTTTTTGCACCTCTGGCGTTTTTCCTCGGATCCATATATTCACTTACATTTATGTTAGACCTTCTACCCTGATTGAGCTTTTCTCGCAGACGATGGAAAATAAACACTCGGAAAATCGGTTACATAGCTTACCACGTTGTTCTACGAAGCTCACAATTTACAGTACAGGTAGAACAGCCATCTCTTGAGAAAACCTGGAAACTAATACCAGCACAATATTATCAATGCTGAATACAACTCTTTACATTACTTCCGACAAAAACGTGGTTATAGCGTTGTTCGCGAAATCGACTCAATTAAGGAAGCAAGATATGTGTTTAAAAATGAATTCAAAATTCCTTTTTCTTGTATAGATGTACAAAATTCATTTTAAACAATATGAATTATCTTTCCATAAGAACAATATTAACTAGGACTTGTTTGGAAAACCAGCTTTCTAATTTAATTCAAAACTTGGTTTTTGTTTCTTCTAAATAACCTGTTTTCTATTCTTTCTCAAACACCTACTTTTGTTCAAAACCCAGTTTCCCTGGGTGTTTGTTATTGAATCGACCTTTGTTTTGTTCGAAACCCGAATTTAATTTTTGTACTAAACGTAAGCTATATGATCACATAAGAACGTGATTGATATGAAAAGCTACATTCTTGATGTTTATAAATCGCAGATAATTGAAGCCATTTTTAGTTACCGTCCATATGTTGAAGAGGACCTGTTTCCGTTTGGTTTCTCCATCTATAACGAAGGCTAACTCCTCAATCAGGTAGAGGTACAATTGATGCCGAATTTGAAAGTAGGGAGCTCGATTTAATCGACTGTTTTTAATCTCCTGACGATTGGTGCTAATAAATGTGCTTTAACTGTTGTCGAAAGCATCTACAGCGTATTTATCAGGCTACTCATTCACAATTCATGCAATATGTAGACTGAAATCAATAGTGACTGGAATGAGCTATTATAAGAGGCTCATAAGCAACATGCAGCTGAGCCAACGTCTGGCACCCACCAAAGAGTCCATTGGGGATGGGCGTACGCCATGTCGTTATTTAGTCGTGTGTCAGAAGTCGGGCCTACGACAGAATTAAAAGTGGGCCCCGCCAAGATGCAGAAGAACAAGTGGGAAAAATTTTAGGCCTTTGGCGCGACCCACTTTGTTGGCGCAAGGGTGGTATGTCTGAGTTGGGCCAATGCCTCAGTATTACAACTGTGCTACCTATCTTATGTGTGCCCCCTCATAAAGTGACTTACGTTTATTAATCAACTGTGGTGCACAGTCCTGCATTGCAAACATTGAACGCTATGTGTGCATGTTCACTTGCAAGGTAAAGTGAATAATATTATGTACTATAATACTGTGCTATAGGGTATGACAATGGTTATGAAATTATATATATATATATATATATATATATATATATATATATATATATAT
>JAGDQP010013537.1:24329-39515 GCA_022664845.1 Lepisma saccharinum
TATATATATATATATATATATATATATATATATATATATATATATATATATAATGGTCCATAGTGTGAACCACAGTAGTTTTCGTACATTATGTGTGGCAAATAATACCTTTTGTTACCTTAACCTGACTTTACCTTAACGTCACTTGTTTAACAGCGAACATCTTCCACAGCGTTCGCTTGCAGCTGCCCTGATACCTTACGCGGTAGAGAATGTGATCACTGACCAGAAGGTAGGGGTTGGATTCCCGCTCAGGTCAACTTACTTAAGAACATTTTCTAATTAGTACTGGTGACTGGTGATTATTAAGAACCAGTACACTGTAAAAAAATAGCTGTGTTAATTCAACACAATGCGGTGTCTCAGCGTGACTACCACTTTTGTGTGTTAAATCAACACAACACACGTTGTTGATTTCGGTACTGTGAAAAAAAGTTACGGCTGCAGTGTGATTTGAACATGGGTTGCTCAGTTAGAAGTCGAGCGTCTAACCGACTGAGCTAAATCGTCGGACATGAAATGCACTAGATGCAAACGATATTTAGTGAACAACATTTGAATTAAACGACTACACTATAGATTTAAACAGTGTATGGGATCAAATATATGTTGCTGAATCCCCAAAACTAATTCTACATTAGTAACTAAATATATGCAGCTAAAATATAAAAATGTGCAAATACTAAGTTACTTGCACGACTTATCTCATGGTTTAATCACTTCCTATCTGTCAACTGAGAACCAGAATTCCCATTCATTGAGAATATTATATTTCTATGAAAGCAAACAAGATGGCGACAGCCTAAAACTTGAGCAGCATTACTGCTTTCTTACCGTAACAATATGTCAAATGCTGCGCTTGTGTGATCCCTAATTGACTAACGGAAAAGTAATTAAATCATGGCATAAGTCGTGAGAGTAACTTTGTTTGTGTTTGAGGTTCAGCAACATTTTTTTATCCTCTATACTGTTTCAATCAAGTCATCTTTCCGTCTTACGATTTAGCGAAATCGGTAAGATGCTCGACTTCTAACTGAGCAACCCATGTTCAAATCTAGCTGCAGCCGTATTTTTTTGTTCCAGTACCATAATCAACACCATGTGTTGTGTTGATTTAACACACAAAAGTGGTAGTCACGTTGAGACACCGAAATGTGTTGAATTAACACAGCTAGTTTTTGCAGTGTAAGTTAAAGTTGGGGGTTTGGTGGTTCTGAACAACGTTTGTTTCCGTGCAACGTTCGGTCGTTGGGCCGACGTCAGTGCGGATATTGCAGCTGAAAACTCGACGTTGGGCTACCGACATTTTGCTCATCGTGGGTTAGTATATGGTTTTACGTAGAATGATATAGAATTAGGTTAGTTTCTCCAATACAACTAGAAATATCATTTAAGCAAATATAAAGTATACTGACTTACTTCAAATCTCATTCCATTTACAACAAAGACACATTCTGAGTATTCAAGGAATGGTACTCCCAAAGTCGAGTACCAAAGGTTAATCATACACCACTTTAATTCTTACTGATACGCCCAACACAGTTCATGAATACAATGCTAGTAGCATAAGAATTTTCCATAGCCTAAAAGTACTCAAATTAGCATGAGCCCGAGATACCTAAAGGCCATAAATAAATGTAAATCTAACAGAACTATAAATATATGTAGCTTTCCATTATTCGAATATGAACATATGGACATACAGATGCTTATCAGAATAATGGAAACACCTGTAGTTGGCAACACGTCAGATGTATGGGTTGGCGGTGGTGTCGTAGCGACCGCAGCGCTGGACTGCTGGTGGTGGTGTGTTAGGTCGGTCTCCATACTACGTCAGGCGTCGTGGAACAGGAGTGTGCAGTGGCTGCAGCAGATGGAGGTAGTGTAAAATGGGAGACCTCTCAAAGTTTCAAAGAGGGCAAATTGTTGGTGCGCGGTTATGTGGAGTGAGTGTGACGGCAGTGGCTAGTGTGTTAGGTGTGTCGCCAGGGACAGTGTCGAAGGTGATGACGGCCTACACAACACACGGGAAAACCACATCGGGGAAGCGGAACAGTGGGCGGAAGAAAAGCATCAGTGACAGGGTACGCCGGGTATTAATGCGCATTGTCACGCGGAACCGTCGTGCCACTGCGGCGCAAGTGACGGAGGAACTCAATCAGCACCTCCCCCAACCTGTTTCGACAATCACAGTCCGCCGCGAATTACATGACATGAACTTACGGGGTCGTGTTGCACGGGCCAAACCTCTCATCAGGGACCAGAACGCGTTAGCACGCCGCAAATGGTGCCGCGACCATGCAACTTGGACCGTTGACGACTGGAAACGTGTGGTATGGTCGGATGAGTCACCATTCACCCTATTCCAAACCACGGGCCGTGTTTATGTGTGGAGAACGCCCAAAGAAGCGTATGATCTGCAGTGTCTCCGCCCAACTGTGAAACATGGCGGCGGCACGGTGATGCTGTGGGCCGCAATATCATGGTTTTCATTGGGTCCTGTGGTCACACTTCGCGGACGCATCACTGCCAACGATTATGTCGCAATTTTAGGAGACCACTTGCATCCTATGGTCCGGATGTTGTTCCCGGACAATGACGCCATATTCCAGGATGATAATGCACCCATTCACACAGCTGGAGTTGTTGCAGCGTGGTTTGAGGAACATCGGGATGAAGTTCAACACCTCCCCTGGCCCGCCCAATCCCCAGATCTCAACATAATTGAACATCTGTGGTCCATCTTGGAAACACGACTCCGGCGACGATTTCCACCTCCATCCTCTCTCACAGAACTGGCCGATGCCCTGCACGAGGAATGGTGTAATATTCCACTTGCTACCATTCACGACCTCTATGCCTCCATCCCACGTCGCATCAAGGCTGTTCTGAAGGCGAAAGGTGGCCCGACACCATATTAATCTGGTAAGTTGCACTTTCGTTCAGGTGTTTCCATTATTCTGATAAGCATCTGTATATATCAAGAAATACTATAACTGGAAACTGGAAATAGGCGTTCCTTAAGTCTAACAAATATTAGCTAAACTTTAGATCACGAGCAACGTTCGCATGTTTAGAAATTCAGAAAGGGTAGAAGTTATACAAGAATGATAGTAAAACAATTGTATTCGCATTATTTTAATACGTTTTACGATACCATTCTCTGTTTGGTAGGTACAGACTAATTGTAATGGCAAATTTTCATTGTCAATTATATAAACGTCACAATGGAAAATGGAATCGCCGAAGAAGGTCGTATGGTACACATCAGAACATTGATACAGAACTCGCATTCAAACTGTGCTTGCTAGGTGTATTGTTGTCCACGTTGGCGCAAGATGAAATTTATTGGCGTAGAAGCGGTATCCATCGCACAGAGATATCTATAACCATTTTCACTGCCACTAAGCTATTTCCTACACTCAACAGAACTTCTGAGGAGTAAGGTGATGGTAGAAAAGTCCTTTATTTTGGCTGTCACACCAACATATTGCTTGCAGGTAAGAAAAGCCCTGGAAACTTTAGAATCTGACGGCACGCTTGAGCTTGACTCGAGAAATATGATTTTGGTGCAGGTTCCAAGGCGCAGTTGCTATTCTTAGGTGACTAAGATATATAAAGTTCTTGCCATTGTTCTTCTGACAGAAATAATAAAAGATTAGTGACATCGTACGCAAGTGTGTCAGGGTTGTTTATGTATAAATAAAGTTAAGGTCTCTTGATACTGAATCTATAACAAAAGGAACCTCATAGTCCCGCTCAGTCCGTCCGTCTGGTCATATCCAGAAATTAAATCTCAGGTACCACAAGGTATAGAGGTGTCGTTGGAAAGGTCTTGACTAGACTAGATCAGAGCCGCCAGTTGCCAAATACTTCACCTAAGATAATACATAATTGTTTAATTTGTTTCCATATTATTAAACGTGCTCGCCAAACTTGGAATAAACATTATTCAACAGAATGGGGAAATATTGTGGGTACTCACGTCCGAAGCACTCCAGCTGTCAGTGTTCCCAAATAATTTTATAAAAATGAATGTTTGTGTGTCTAAGATGCTATCAAGGGAGCATAGTCTTCGCAATTGTTATTACAATGATGCTAACTTGTTTTAATTTGACTCTCAACTGTTTTCCACTTATTAATAAAAATTAGGTATTTTATTATGTTTTTCGCTTCTCTCATTAATCAAACACTGATTGCATGTGGAATTAGTGACGTGGGATATTTCAGTTCAGTACTTACAGAATTTATTCTTAACATTTTTTCTGTATCTCCGCACATAACTCTGTATGCAACGTGGTTACCTGTAAAATAGTAGTTTTTGCGCTCGCTGTATGGCACAGGGATAAACGTAGCTCTCAAATCCTTTCCTATTATTCTGTAAAATGTTGGTAAATTAATTTTCCATGTTTCATTTGAGTAACTATTGGCCCGTCTCGAATCTACGAGTACAATGCTTTTATAATTTACAAACATTCCCGATGCGAGGTTCGAGCCCGCGACATAGCGCACCAGAGTTCTAGTCCACTCGACTACAGAGATCTTTGCTATCATCCTGTGTTATTAGTTACATTATTTTCTTTAGTTCACAATGGTTCGTGGCGTCCTCAAATCTTGCAACGTTGATTTAACTCATTTCTCGACGTCGTACAATGATGAAATTTTGCACAGCGACGTAAGTCCGGTGACAATACAATATTCTTATGTTACTTTCATATATTTCTATATTTTAAAAGTATATTTACTTTTGTCTTTTTAATATTATGTACGAATAAATACTAGCCTGCAAGGATTCGCCTTTTAACTGCTTGCAGAACACTTTAGGATTTGGGTAAAAAATAATAAAAAGAAGCTTTCTAAAGACATACTTTTCTGAAACAATTCGTACTAAAAAGTAGAAAAATAATTTTGTTTATGCATGACTAAAAAGAAAAGCATGGGGTGCTCCAATTGAAGAATTTATAAAGTCTTAAATATAAGAGCGCACCTCATGCTTTTCTTTTTAGTCATGTATAAACAAAATTACTTTTTACTTCTTAGTACGAATTGTTTAAGAGAAGTATGCCTTAAAAAGTTTTTGTATTTTTTTTGAATGACCATTCCTATGGAAACAGTTAAATCCTATCTTGTATGCAACCCGAATAACTTAAGTGTTTGAGGCATTGCATAAAATTAGGATGTAGGAGTAAAACTGTAATCACAAGGGGTCAGAAGGGGCCCCAACGCTCGGTTTAAAAATTTGGTACAATACATAATCTACGGTCTCCCTCTGTTCAAATTAGATTATATAAGTTGTTCGTGTCTATTTAAGACTAACCGAACACCAAAGAAGCAAATTGAAGCACCATATATATGTACATACTTTGCTCCGATTCACTCTTCTGAGTAACTGTGCGCGCTTCCAATTAAATTTATAACTCTGGCACGCCACTGAAGCACGATTATACAAAACATCTGTACTTCACTCTAACTGGCTGTTTCGCTGTGCGACTTGTCTTAGATAGACACTCAAAATTTGGTCCAACGGTGTGGATTGTAAAGCGGAAAGGCATATATCTTGTAAAATTTATTTTTATACGGGCCAGTCCAGTAACTGTTGACTTCGGCCCGTCGCGATTAACCGTTGCATTATAGTTAAAATCCACACCTATGCCTCTGCCAGGATTCGAACACGGGATCTTCGAGTCGTTGGCCTAACGCCTTAGACCGCACGGCTACCCGATCGGCACATATATTTTGTATTTCCGTGTCCGCAATAGAGAATGTTCACATTAGAGACGTTAGTTACTTATAAACTGTATAGGAGTTTTGTTATTGGCCTCGAAAATTCTCTTAAGAATAGCGTGTCCGTTCAGAGAGGTTTCACTGTATAAGAATACTTGCTGCGCTCTCCCGATGGTGAGGAGCTAAATGAAACTTTCTTCCTCCGTTAATTTGGTTAGCTACAACTACATCTTTCCCTATGTGCAACGTAAAGACAACAGGCCTCCGTTACTTAAGCTTAGTGAAAAACAACATATCTCTAAAGCTAGATGGCAGCAGTACAACCGTATATGTTTAATGTATTTTTTGTGGCACGACATTGCAATGCTGCTCCTACAAATTCAAGCCAAAAGAGTTCAAACTTTCAGAGAACAGAGTTCATAACAATTTCCGTGCCTATTTTTATTGTTTTTCTAATTTGTTCATTGTTGAAACCGCTTGATTATTGTTGTGAATATCTAAAGATATAGAAATGAAGTTCTTTCAATAATGAACAAAAAACAAAATTAAAAGTAGGTGCGGTGCAAAGGTGTGCTATTTTCTCTCTGCAGGAGTTCCTGCTGCATATTGTAGACTTATTTCTCTGAGTAATTTCCCCAGAAATAAAACGATTTGCCAAGGTGCCCCTGGTTACCCAGGACTCATCCACTGCTCTGGGCGGGACGACACTTCGAATACGAGTATCCCAACCTGGAGCGTTCACTTCGGACGGAACTCAATATTACGATGGGTGGGGGGCAAAAAAGAGACCGGAATTTCATAATAAAAATTTGTGTATTTATTTTTAGGTGTTACAAACTAAATCCCTTTCAAAGTACTGTCTATTCGATGCAAAGCACCTGTCTAAAGGTGTTTCCAATTTTTGAAGCTGTCGAGAAACTCTTACCAAGTGATACCTTATAATGGCTCCGTCGTTTTTCTTCACCTATTCCACATCTGGAAAACGTTTCTCTAGAATTTATTTTTCGTTTGGAGAAATAAGACGAAGTCACTCGGAGCAAGATCGAGGGAATATGGCGGGTGGAAAAGTTCGATCATGCTGTTTTAGGTTAAAAATTGTTTCACAATCAAGGTTTTGTGTGCTGGTGAGGCACGAATTTTCCTGCAGTTGTTTCATTTGCAATTCCTTGCTTAAAGTTCGTCAGCAGGAACTCCAGGACACCGCAAACAAATTAACAAGATCGTCAGTTGTTCTGCGATGGTCTTCCATAATCAGTCCACGAATTCTGGCTATGTTTCTGTCCGATCGGGAGGTCGAAGGTCACCCTGAGCGAGGTTGGTCTTCAAGTGACAATTTACCATTCTTGAGGCAGGAAAATCACTCGTAAATTTGTGGTTTTCCCTGTAAGCTGTTTTAAGCATTAAAACTGTTTTTCCTAATAGAAAACAGAATTTCGCAGCCTCACGTTGTTTCCACTTTTCAGTCATAACAAAAATCGCCGAACAGGCGAGAGGCGGTTGGTTACCAAAAGGTACCACGACTTCACTTGACCACGCCGGTTGGCAGACGGATGCATAAGGGTCCCCGCAAGAGGCATCTAGCGGCGCAAACATATACTACAGTGGGTCCGCCCATCACAGAACAATTCGGGTTCCTTTTGGCCCACCTTCGTAAAAGACTGGTATATCCAAATAGAGGTTTAATAATTCAGTATAACTTCCTCTCATATAATTTCCTCTGATTAGTGTCACCCTGTCTCGCACAGTCAATACTTTAAACATACTAAATACCTTGTATCGTTGACTATTATTCTTAAAATTATCAATGAGTTTCTTTCTACATTTACAGGAATAAAACAACTCTCTGATTAAATTAACACAACTTCAGATATAACAGAAAACTATTGTCGTATCATTAAACAACTTTTCAGCGTTCAATTTTGGCGCTTTCAAACTTGACTGCCATCTATTGAGCAAAATGTCAAACTGCTTTTAATAAAAGGAATACAAATGAATTTAAATGCATAAAACGATTGAAATCGGCATGTAAATGATATGTAAACTGTCAAGGAATAACAAATAACTATAATGAATAATAATAATTGGCTTAATTTGGGCCTGACATAACAAACAAGTACCCATTACTTATATGTCCCCAATTGAACTTAATACACTTATTTGTTTTTACAACAAAGAATGTTCTTCAAAATTGAAACATGATAATATTTTAAATAACAATTCAATACATTCTTTATTAATTTTCATAAAATCATCTTCCTTTTCCTTAATTCAATTCATTATAATTCATTTACTAAGAATTATAATTAATTTCATAATTCAATTCATTTAATATTCATAACTAACATTATAATCTTTATTATCTATTATTTTTCTTAAGCATAATTCATAATTGTTCATCTATTTCATCCATATCATACATTCCGTAAAATCATTATTCATTATCATATTCATTAAAATTAACTATCATGCATTGCTCTATAATTACGTTTTTCATTCTCTGTAGTGTAATTCATAATTCATTACCATAACAACATTCATCATATTTATCATAAATAATACATAATCATTTTCTTTATAATTATTTCATGATCATCATAGGAATTATTCTTAATTCATCATTTATTCTCTTCAATATTATTTAATTGTATATTATTTTCAATATTAATTTATTTATATATATATATAACTTTATATTTATTTTCTTTTATATCATTCCCTTTTTCATAATCTATGTAATATTTACCTAATTAATGATTCATATATTCTTTTAACTTATATCATTCATATTTTCTATATTGGACATCCTTTTCCAAACGTCTCAAATAGGGTTGTTCACATTTTCCGATTTCTCCCTCTTCTTTTGTAATTTACAATGATAGATTTAACTATAATTACTTGATCGATTCCGTTTCTACTCCTTTCATACATTTCCCTCAATATTCTCTTCTCCCATAACTCACATGACTTTAACTTGATCCGAATCTCCCTCCTCCAAAACCTTTTGTACATTTTCTCAAGGTTTCGCTCACTTCTTTGCTGTTCTTTTGGTGAAAATGTTTGAGTCGTTATCTGTGTTGTTTCACTGACCTGTATTTCGGTTGTTTTAACTCTATAGGAGATGGCCCACTGATATTGGCGTCCTAAAACATTTGCGAGGTAAGCTGGTACAAGTTGGAGATAAGGCGCTTCAATTGATTGTATACTATGACTTCTAATTACCTGAGTAATTTCCTTTACTATTTTACCGGTAAAGTCAAGATTCAATGGGTTGGTCGAAATTGGATTAGGTTTCTTACGTTTGTGCGGTATTGACGGTTCCTATATTTATTTCCATGTCCAATTGTACGATTTGATTTTATTACTTTTATACCTTTTCCTTGCGTTACTTCTGTGCTTTTAACTTATGTTGTCACCTTACTTTTATCTTGTGTCGCTACTGTAAATTTCTCTTGTTACTTCTGTGTTTTCTTTTCTTGTATTACTTTCACCTTTGGTTTTCTTTTATCCCAATTCCTTCTACTTTTTCAACCTCGACTTTTCTTATTATTTTTTTTAGTGGTTTAGGTTCAGTTCTTTTCGTTCCATGAATATCCTTTCCATCATGGCTGTCACTTTGTATACTAAACCTAATCTGTTGATTTTTTTGTGTACCTTTCGTTATAACGTTATCATTTATCTCTTGAACATTCCGTAATTTGTAAGATGTAGCATCTACTTAAACCTCTAAACTGGAGCTGTTCCATTTTTATCCATATATTTGATTTGATATCATATCCTCATTCCTCATTTCTGGACTATCACATAGATTCAGGTTTTTCACTTCGATTCTTTCATCAATTATATTGAGGTCATACATCGTATGAACTAACATTTTCAAACGTCAGAGCATCACTACCATCAGCATCTGTGTCACATGAAACTTGGTAATTATTTACTACAGTGGCACTTGAATTACCATCAAGAATTTGAAATAACTGGGTCTCGTTCATTTTGTCATTATCACATATATCAGAAATGTATGTTTGTTGGTTAAGTACATTATCTTCCCTAAGGTCCTCATTTCTACTGCTGTCTAATGTCACCATGGAATTATCTTCATTTAAACTAGGTTGTCTTCACACAAATCTATATCCATGTCATCAGCATTATTCTGTTCTATTGGAACATTATTCAAGTTTGATTCTCAGATCATAGCTTCGCTTTCCTGACTTACCTCATCCTCGAACATATTCGATTCTTCTTTTTTCATTATTCTATTCACATTGTTTTCATTTTCTTCATCAATAATTGGTTCATCACCTTCATTACTTTCTTTTGACGAATTTGTAGCATCCTTTTTTCCATCTTGTACTTGTTTCTTCAAATAATTCATTTGTGCATCTACTCTATCAATGAAATCTCTCAATATTCGTTATGTTTCTTCATTCTCTTCTTTTCTTTACTCCTTATTTACCTTCCTTCTTTCTCTTGTCTCTCTTCTTTCTTTTTCTTCTTCTCTCTCTACTTTCTTTTTCTTCTCCTCTCTCTTCTTTATATTTCTTCTTTCTCCTCTCTCTTTTTTTCCCAATGAATATTGCCATAAAGCTATCCTAATCTACTGGCTTGCCTTTCTCCTTTCGTGAGTCACTCTGATTTGGTACTTCCACCTCTGGTGATTCTAGTCTCTGATTCTCTTTCTCACTATCCTTCTGATATTCATTTTTATCACCTCTTACTTCTCTAGACACGTGTACTACTTCGTGTCGACCATAGGCATCATTTCCACCTGAAAAATTAATTTTCTTATTCCTAGCAATTTCTGCTCCGCTTCGATCAGTAGTGAATTCTTGAACACACCTTTGCATGTTCCCTGTTGCTAACTATTTCTGCAATAGGCTCCTTGTTTGGTATTGTGTGGATTCACCATTTTGTCAAGGCCACCACGCTGTTGTGCCACATGATGTGGCATATCTTTCTCTCTGCAAGAGTTCCTGCTGCATATTATCTCGTAGCAATGTCTTGTACACTTATATCTCTCTGAGTAATTTCCCCAGAAATAAAACGATTTTCCAAGGTGCCCTTGGTTACTCAGGATTCATTCGCTGCTCTGGGTGGGACGACACTTGGTAAATGAGTATCCCAACCTGGAGAGTTCACTTCAGACGGAAGTCTATAATTAGTCATAAATAAAAGACTGGTATATCGAAATAGAAATTTAATAATTCAGTATAACTTCCTGTCATATAATTTCCTCTGATTACTGCGATTCTTTTTGCTAGCAGAAGGCTAGCACCAACAAAAGAGTTACACTCTCTATTTGGGAAGAGGGGTAAGGATTCTGTGGCGGGCTAAGGGATTCTTATTTATACACTACTTTATTTTTATTTCCAATCACCAATAATTTGGGACATTATTAACTTATGCTCATAATCATACTGTTGGTCTGGACCATATATGTGTGATATATATATATATATATGTGTGATCTGGACTATGAAGTAATAGCATCAAGTGCAATTCACGTCACAACACAAACATTCATTTAAGACGAGTGGATGGCTCTTCTTGTTCAGGGACTACTCTAAACTATATGAAGAGAGGTGAAGCCCTGTTAGAACATGGTATGATGGTGCTAGATAATGAGATTTGGCTCGTAAAAGGATGTAAGATGTGCATAATCTGGTGGCAGTGTGAATAGTAGAGAGAACAGAGTGTGTACGACGATTGTCCGGGGTGTGTACTGTTCATGAGATTGTATGGTATCGTGTGGGAGAAGGTGATTGTGTCCGAAGCATTGAGATATACATTTTAGGCAAAGTGATTCAAGATGTTGAAGTAAATGTGGGAAATCAATACGTTCATAAATGTCTCGTGTGGGACTGGGAAGTGTGACAAGATATGCGATTCTCAATGCTTGTCTTTCTAGGATTTGTAATTTGTGGTACAATTTGAGTTTGCGACTATCCACGAAGTGAAACGTAATACAGATCTTATCAATGCCTTGTAGGTGTTGATGACTTTAGACGCTTTTAGTCCCCATGTTGTACCTGTTAAGCATTTTAGTAGGTTTAGTCTATTGTATGCTTTGTTTATCATTTTGTTGAGGTGTGGGTGCCAGGTAAGTTGGTGATCTAATATAGGCCTAAGTATGTAACTTGGTTTAATGGATGGATGGGTGTATTATGAGCGGAGAAATTTTTCATTGTGTAGAGTTTCGGCGTATACGGGAGCGTTCTTCGGTGGGATGTAAACTATGGCTTAAGTTTTAGTACTGTTTACAGTGAATCTCCACTTGCTGCACCATGATGTGAAAATATGGATTGCTTCATTCATGGTACGGATTATATGTTGGATGGGTTTTCTTAGGGTAAGAAAACCTGTATCATCAGCGTATTGAAAAATGTGGATGTTTGTGGGAAAAGGTGGGAGATCTGTTATGAATAGGAGATATACGAAGGGCGATACAGAGGATCTTTGGGGAACACCACAGTGTAGGAAGATGTGATGGGAGTAAGAGGGATTGATGCAAATATAAGCTAGTCTGTTTGAGATAAAGTTAAAGATGAATCGGATGTAGGTGATCAGGAGGAGAAAGGAAACTCAGTCAAAGGTTTTCTCTAAATCAAAGAGGACTAAGCAGGAAGGAAAGCAGGTATTATTAATGATGAGGTTACTCAGGTGAAGAAGCTGATCGCCTGTACTGAATGAGGGACGGAATCCGGCTTGGTGAAATGGTAACATATGGTGGTGCTCTAGATGTGTATGTATTCGGGTGACAAGGTTTTGTTTCCCTAATTTTTTACTAAATGTGGGAGTTAATTGTATAGGGCGGTAGGATGATACAGTATTAGGTGGTTTGATTGGTTTTGGAAACATTAAGGTTTTGGATCTCTTCCATGGTAAAGATACATATCCGATGCGGAGTACAAATGTTAAAATCGGGGTTAGGAGTTGGAAGAATTGAAGTTTCTTAATGACGATATGTTATTCGATCTAAGCCCAGAGATGAGTTTCGTTTGCGTGCAATAGCCTGGGTGATATCTTGGGTGGCAATTGGTGCAGTAAGTGGGTAGTCGGGTAGAGGATGTGCGATATTATGTTGAAGATGGGGTAAGTTAAGGTCCAGTGTGTCTGCTGGATGGCATCAAAATTGGTTGAATGCAAGTTTTGGGGTGAAGGTTTCTTGTAGGTAATCTGCGAAAGCGTTTGCTTTTTTTAAGTCGGTGTGAAGGGCTTCACTGTTATTTATTAGAGGGTATGTAGTTTTATTGTACTTTCCTGCAAGTGTATTGAATTGTTTCCAATATTTGGTTGGGTGTGTGGTATCTCCTAATATATTACAAGTCTTGACCCATTGTCTAAGTTTGTACGCCTTAATGTAATTATGAACTGTATGCTGTAATTGTCTGTGTACGCATAAGGATTCTGGATTTTGTGTACGTTGGTAGTCTCTGAATAATTCTCTAGAACGGATGATTAAAGGTAGATATTGTGGAGGGAGTTTTGGGCGATGAGGTTGTAATTGCGACGTGGGTATGAACTTGTCTGAAACTTGCTGGAGTGTCGTTGTAAGTTGGTCGAGAGTAGTGTGTTCTCAGTTTCAGGTGGAGTAAGATGATCGCTATGCTGTTGTATGTAGTCTCTGTACTTGTCCCAACCGACTTTGGCGCCTTCAAACTTGACTGCCATCTATTGAGCAAAATGTCAAGCTCCTCTTAATAAAAACAATACAAATGAATTTAAATGCATAAAACGATTGAAATTGACATTTAAATGATATGTAAACTGTCAAAAAATACTGAATAACTATAACGAATGCTTTAAAACAATAATTTGCTTAATTTAGGCCTAACATAACAAACTTTACCAGTTACAACGGATAGAACTATTGAATTAGTTATGAACTTCCCTGAAAGTAGGCTTGAATTTCTAGGAGCAGCGTTGCAATTTCGTGCAACGTAAATATACATTAGACATATACGGAGGTAGTGCTGCCATCTAGCTTTAGAGACCGTTGCTTTACACTAACCTTTACACTAACCTTCATTAAAGTTTTATTTATCGCCAATTGCGAATAACAAACATAAACCACTGTTCCATCAGAAATGTACTATCTATTGTTTAATACATTCTATGATCAGAATCTACACAGAACAATATAAGGAATCCGAACGATTCCACATTTCACTAGTTCGTAGAGAGGATCTAACGTAATTCACAAATGATAATACCTGGATATTTTCTAAATTATAGCCAGTTTTTCAAATTTTACATTTACCTTCATTGATTAATATTATCATTATTCTGTCAGAATATCGTAACACATTATTTATTACTCATATATACCGACTCCAGAAGCCGAAGGATACAACCAAAATGCATGTGACCCAAAACTGACATATTCTGCACAAAGAAACCTTGGACCTTAATGAGTCCATGTACAAAATCACTTCTATCTCTTGGCTTCCGAAGGGAGGTTACAATAATATATGATCGATGGGACGTTACAATAATACATCACAAAGGACGTAATTTTAAAATGATCGCAAATACGACATATTGAGCCCTTGTGGCAACGATAGCTCAGGATCAACGGAGAGGCGATAGTGTAGGTTTGAATCCTGCTTGCATTGGCTATCCTGAGTTTTTCAGAACTTTCTGTTACACGAAGTCTATTTATGCTATTTAGAATAGAGGTAGTGTCCGCCATTTTGTTATTTCTTTTCTGTGAAGCACACTGGCTTTGTGACCTCAGGCCATAGAGGTCGGTTAAAGTATAATCAATTACACAAATAAATGAAAATAAGCTTAAATTTGGTTTAAAATCTATGAAAATATAAACAAAATTGATATTAATACTCTATCTTTGAATAATGTAATGAATCCGGTGCGGTCATATAATAATATTAAAAGCGATGTCATCTTAAATAAATATTTTCAATGTAGTTTCTAGTAAAAACTTTAGAAACGGAACTTTTCTGTGAAAGGGAATTTAATTTTCAGTTGAAAAGAATCCATGATTATTCGCTTATTTCCAAGGGAATGCTTGATTAACCTAACAGGATTGAACAGCAAGATAGTCAACAGTTTCAAACAATTCACTCTTATTAAAATAATCCTTCTTAACTCCTGCATTTCGAAACAAATAACTTTTCAATTATTTTTCTTCGTTTATCAGCGGAAGTTTAAGGAAAATGTCTTTTGCTTGTTTCAAGTTGTGCATAATCGTTTCTCAGTAAGATTCAAAGTACCTAAATCGCGCCGCTCATTTGTGAACACTGTGTTAATGTTCAAAAACATATTTCAAGGAAAAAAACCCTCCTACAATACAAATGTATCCAGTTGGCGTTTTTCATCAGTAAAGTGCGGATTCTTTAATCGTACTTATGGATGTGAAATGTTAAATCTTTTTACAATCTTAGCTTGAATATCAGTTCTCAAAGTAGCATCTCATTCACCAGAAGTTCGAATGTCCTATTTTAT
>JAGDQP010013538.1:0-13607 GCA_022664845.1 Lepisma saccharinum
TTTTTTTTCGTTTGGAATTTTCATTACGATTGCGTGCAGGGCTTCCCATTGCTTCCTGTTTAACAATACTATTGTTGACATAACCCTCGTACAGAGAAGTGAAAGCTTGGAGCTCGTTTTCCGAGTTCTGCTGCTTTTCCCCCTACTTTTTTTTTCAAATGTCATGCACTCGAAATTCTGAATTGCTGAAACTCCATCCATACATAGACTTCTCTAAAGTAAGAATTACGCCTTTAAATATTATATTTAGCGTGGGAGGAATGGAGGATCAAATTCAAGGATATTTCTCATCTTTGAAGGCGTTTCTCATGCAATATGACAGAGCAAATTGAAGCCAATTATTACATTTGTACTGTAGTTTTCCTTTTTGGTACAGGTTTCTTGTGGTACGCGATAAGTCAGAATGAACAATCTAAGCTGTTATTTAGTATTACGTTAGAAAGAAATATTGTGAACTCTACATTTACACATTTTAAAGTATCTTAGGGCTCATTACGCATATTTGTGCATAATTTCTATTCTCTCGTGAAAGAAGGAAGGAGAAGGTAACGGGCCTAGCCTTAATTCAAGGTACCATTCCGGCATTTAGCCGTTGTGATTTGGAAGGTTCTTAAGATAAATTTAAACAAACAGGGAATCTTGGTTATTGCAGAAAATGAGATGTTGGAGGAATGTGTGAATTAACCACTACCTCCGGAAATGAGAAAAAGGTCAAAACTCATCGTAAGAAACAATATATATCAATACTAAAGCTTTACTTCTGTTCGGCATAAATCACACATCTTCTGCCAGTTAAAATTTCAAAGAATATTTCCATTAATCATGGAAATGTTTCAAGGAGTTTGTGAGGAACACATGTTTTATAAAAGAGACTGAAGCAAAATAGCTATCTCCTGTAAACGTGTGAGCTCACTGGGTTACTAAGCTTCTGTAAACCTGTTCTTTCGCTGAACTATTTGCACGCAACTAACATATAAAAAGCATTAACAGAGACTATTCGTAAAGGAGGGGAAATAGCCTGAAGTACCTTTTTCTTAGAAACACCAAAAAATGCTACTTGAATGTAAAAACTCGTTGGAATTTTTCTTGAGAGAACATTAACTTAGTTGTGAGTCTGTGCGATAGCATATTAGTGTCTAAATCAGAAGATACACTTCAGCGTCACATAGTTACTGTATAATTATGCATTAAGATTTTGCGTCATGCGATCGAGAGCTTAAATCTGCAGAATGCTCGGAAGAGCATAGCTGTCTCGAAAGAAAAATATTCATTGTATGGTGACTAAAAATATGTTATTTCATTTTTAGAGTGTGATTGAGCTATGGTAAGTCCATATTAAGCCGGGTTCATAAACATTCTTGTGCATCCAAATATTGACATTGTGTTTCCAGTCATGAACGTAACTTTAATAGGACTACTTCAAGTATGGTTTGCTAAGCTGACACTGCTTACACCATTACTTGTCGAGTTATGACGTCATTTGTGACGATGCCGCCTTAACTTTGAACGTGTGTAGCTCCGAAACTACGTATGTTTCGAATTTTCTTCGAAGGAATGTCAGAAATTTACCCTTTTTATTTATTTCTTTATCCATTAATCAATCACCCTGTATAACTGATCAAAAGAAGGTGATTTGAGGTTTGAAGAGAAGTCTTAAAGAAATATCCTTTCTGTTAAAGTACAAGTGGACAACAATTAGTATTGGTAAATATATGTACACCTTAGAAGGTGTGATCAGAGAAGGATATTAATGCATCAGCACATATATGGACCTGAAAAGTCACTACACACTTTAAGCAAACAAATATGGTGAAATTTAAAAGATTATTGATATATCTTAACAAGGCAGTGCAACAGCATTAAGACGAAACAGAACTTGTTTCCTTTCCTGTATGGAGATGACTAATAGCTGCAACTAAAAAAGATATTTCAAAATGTCTAGGGATGGGAAAGAAATTGAAAAGTAAGAAAACAATACTATGTGTAGAGAGGCCATCATTAATAACCATGCGCTTATCTTCTTACAGATCACCGTTGCACATCGAAACGTGTTGGTTAATAGAAGTACTCGTTTAAACTTTTATTCCAGCCAACTTATTTTTTATTACTTAGAGTGTAATGACAACACGTTAATGGAGATACATATTTCTCGCTCATTAAAATTCAAAAGACAATAGAAATTATGTTATTTTGCTTTTGTTCTAAACCTCCTATTTGTGATTTTTTTTTAAAAACAGTCTTCTGCGAACAGTTATAAAACATACATCCACGAAGACAAAGACCCACACCCTTCTATACTGGACTTGTTCCTTCATGGCCAGCCATATTAGGTTTGCTTACGAAAGCGAAGTGGGTTTGTGAGCAGAGAAAGTGTGCGGAGGATTGTTGTTGTTATGCGTTATAAAACTGAAGTTGTTAGCATGACAAGTAGCTCATCCTCCCACTGGCTAACTCCTTTCGTTTTCTGTTTTATCTTATTTTCTTTTCGTTACTGAAGACGCCCAACATGTGACCATGCATTTTTTTTTCTTTTGCGCAAATATGATAATGTGTGTGCGGTACTTATACAGTAAACAAGGCCAAGTCGGAGGTAGATAAACAGACAAAAATCGTTAGCGTAACGCCGTTATGCATTATGAAGGGTTTTTTTTTAAATGAATGAATGAATGTGTAGGTAACAAAAGTGACCCAATACGTGTAGCAGATGTTCAACATCTAGCTATGGGAATTTAATACAACATTGAAACAACGTTTAATTTGCAAAGAATCAGATTTGTCATAGACTCACATCCTACATGACTCAGTAGAATACATAACTATCGCCATTTTAAAATTAGTTTTAAACATGAGCCCAGGCATGTGAAAACAGCTTAAACTATTACTTCTTTTTTCTATATTTACTTTTTACAGAGAAAGCATATTCTTTATAAGAAATATTCTGTCAATAACTATGTGTAAAGAATGAAGCAGTGCCCTCGTGATATCAAGATTCAATGTAACTAACAAAAATACGAGGGTAAGTCAATATATAAGTCGCAAAATGGAATAGAAATAAAAGCTGAAACAGTTACCTGATGAAATTTGGTTTATTTTTCAACGTAATCCCCACGAACATTTAGGCACTTCTCCTAGCGTTTCACAAGTCCCTCAAAGCCAGAAGTTTTTTTGGTTGGGGTCGTAGCCAGTTGGTAACATTTCGATGGACCTCCTCCATATCCTGAAACCGGTGACCACCCAGGTGATTCATCAATAGAGCGAGGAGGTGCATGTCAGATAGTACCAAATCTGGACTGTAGTGCGGATGTTCCAGTGGTTCCCAGCTTAGGATCGTTTATGAGCTTTGTGTGATTCGCAGTGTGTGGACGAGCGTTGTCATGTAACCGAAGAACTACATCTCTCAAAGTACTGGGACATTTCCTGCAAATGGCTGACCGTAACTTCTTCAGGGTTCTGCAATACGTTGCTACAGTAACAGTATAACCCTGGGGCAGAAATTCCACGAGTCGGATGCCTTTACAGTCTTACCCACTTGCCACTAAAATGATTCACTGCCGCACGAGAGCGTAACTACTAGTGTCATATACGATACACACTTAAATGATCAGTGCAACGACTTATATTCACAACACAATTTCACATTACAGTAATTTGAAGATATTTCATTTTGCGACTTACCAGGTGTATGCATAAGTTTTTGCCGGTTTTTTTTTGGTAAAGAAAACACGTAATTTTCAAGGGAAATTAATTTTGTTGTATTCAAAATATTGGCCATCGGCTTCTACACATTTCGCCCATCTTTCAGGTAATTGATGCATACCATCCCAGAAAAGCTGCTTGTCTTTTGCGGCAAACAATTCGTCGAGCCATTTTCCAACGTCTTCGAAATTGCTGAAGTACTGCTCTGCGAGAGCGTGCCCCATTGATGCGAAGAGGTGATAGTCAGATGGCGCCAGGTCTGGGGAGTACGGCGGGTGAGAAAGGATGTCCCATCCAAGCGATTTCAAGGTGTCTTTCACTGGTTTTGCTGTGTGAGACGGCGCATTGTCGTGTAACACAATCACTTTGCCATGTCTTCGAACCCATTCCAGTCGCCTTTCGATCAATGCGTGATTTAAATTAATCACTTGTTAGCGATAGCGTTGTGCATTAACGGTTTCACCGGGCTTCAAGAGTTCATAATACACAATACCGCTCTGGTCCCACCAGACACAAAGCATGGTCTTCTTGCCGAAGCGATTTGGCCTTGGTGTTGAAGGACCGACTTCGCCAGGTGAAAGCTACGATTTTTTCCGCTTCGGGTTTTCAAAACAAACCCATTTTTCGTCACCCGTCACAATTCGATACAAAAAGGATTTTCTTTCGTGGCGTTGAAGCAGCATTTCACAAGTGACTTTGCGATTTTCCATTTGACGTTCATTCAAATCGTGTGGGACCCATTTACCCAGTTTATTGATCTTCCTCATTGCTCGTAAACGTCTGCTGATTGTTTCTTGTGACACATTTAATGCTTTGGCCAATTGCTGTTGAATTTGAGTTGGGTCATCCTCCAATAACACCTGCAATTGCTCGCTTTCGCACTTTTGTGGTCTACCAGAGCGCGCACTGTCTTTCACATTGAAATCACCACTTTTAAATTATCGAAACCATGTCTCACATGTTCTAATCAATGAAGCGTGTTTACCATATGTTTCTACCAGCACACGATAACTTTCAACAGCCTTTTTCTTTTGATTAAATAAGAAAAGCAATGCGTGCCGCAAATGGTCTTTTTCAGGCACAAACTTCGACATGATCACTGAATGATAAAACAAAGACGCTAGTCTTTGGCGGACTCAACTTGTTTGTGTTTGTAATTTAATGTCAGACGAACGCAATTACGTATGTGTCAAATGCATACGCTGCGTACTTTTCGCTGGCTCCATCACTTAGGTAAACCGGAAACTACTTATGCATACACCTGGTATATATTGACTTACTCATATATACTCGTACTTTGTTTTGTGAAACTAGAAGATACAGTACATGTCAAGAAATAGTCATTTATCCATAAATCTTCAACACGCGTCAACATTCAAATTTCTGGCCTACACATTTAAAACACAAGTTGTTTTTGGAGCTAATTTAACTTATGGTAGCTTAACGCTAGATAACCTAACGTTCACTAAAAACCTATCCTAAACTAACCTAAATTAACGTCAGCTAATCTAACCTTATTTAAACTGAATTCAGCTTGTCAAATTTATATAACACATATAGTCTAATCATGAATGACCGAAACTAATATCAGCTCATCTAACCTTAACTAATCTAAATTAATGTCAGTACTTAACCTTAACTTCCCTAAGTTAACCTAATCAGAAAATCTGGGATAGAAGCCTTAAAGAACAACATGAAGTTTAACAGAAAAGATCATCCGAATCTAGAACAGATCCATTTTCAGAAAGAATGGCTGGAAACATGAATATCCACTCTAATTTCAATCCTACACTTCACTAATTTGAAAACTCAAAAGTCTATACAGTAGGTAATACAAGGAGAAAAACAGACAAAGAAGTTCAAACACCTACTGTTGTCTTTCAAGCCCATAGTAAAGATTTTGAGAATTTGTTAATTGCGTGCGTAGCAAATGAGAAAACGATGAAGTCGATTACTATGAAATTGACAATAGAAGGTACATCCAGTTTAAAAGGAGTTTCTTGCTTCAGGAGGACGGAGCAGTCCACACACCGTTCAAATCACGTTGAATTTAAATTGGTGTTATGGTCTTTATAGGCATCTATGGCTTAGGCCGGCGTAAGGTACGAGAATGGATGCGGGAAGTAGTCAAGCAGGACCTAAGTTGAAGGTACCATCCAGGCATTTGCCATGCGTAGCTAATGAAAGACCTTGACAAAACCCCAGTCAGGATAGTCGGCCGCTAGTATCAAACCCATTAATGACTCGGATTTAAGTCAATTGTTGCTGTGTTCCAAACTTTTGATGCGCCCTCATAAATACCGGTATCTGGAGTGACTTAGGACACTTTTTAATGATTTTTTTTTATTTACAGTCGTAATATTAATAGTACTGCAACCAGAAAATTCTTTTGAAATACGTATGACTTATGTATGAGTTTTCATACTACAAGAAAGCGTACACATTCTTTAAAAAATGATTTAGAAAATAATAAACAATGTCCGAAGTCGCCTCATAATGTGGGACGAATTCGGACACAAGGAATTTTCCGCTTATTCGATGTATGTCTTGTAACAGAGGTGTCATCGGACACATTTCAATGATTATATTCCGTCTTATGTGTATTTGAAAGTGAATAGCGTTATATATTTAAAGTTTTTTATTACTTTTAATGTGTTTATTTTATATTTAATGTTTTTAACAACTACAACACGTGTATTTATTAAATTCACTTACATGTTACAATCATGACACAAAAAGGAAATACCTATGCTGCTGCAAGTAAAAAAATTAATCAAGAAACAAACAAAAATAAGCAAACGAAAGGTTTGGAACCATTCGAGTCCTGGGCAATTATTCTTGAATCGTTTTTCGATTCTGCCAGTTTTATTCAGTTGGCTCTTAACTAAGAGCTGCGAGTCTGTTGTTCTAAATGGTAAACCTCATTCAGCACATTTTAAAAGACCGAGTACAACATTTCTTTCCTCCTCATCTGTCAGGCATTTCTGACCTCCATGATGACCTGGATGTTTCTTTCTAATCTTGTTAAAGAAAGAGAGTACTTTTTGTTAATTGATATTAACTGGAGGCTTGTCTAATCGTCATTTTCCTTGAAGAAGCAGCACGAATAACTTTCTGCAGATTCTCATTGTTATAATGTTGATACGGCTACCCTCTTACAATCTTCGTGTATGTTTGAATATATCCGAAGTCGCCCCACGTTTCGCTGAAAGTTTCAATAAAGAAACTTTATTTCTCGTCGGTAACGGCTAACGGAGAAGTGATATCGATGTTTTTTTAACAACAGACAGGTTTACGAATTTAGACGTTGAACATACGCTGCCACCCCTCGAGCACTTCTTTAAAGATAAATTTTGCTGCCAGCACTCGAAAATTGGAAAAATTACGCGAGACAATAACGACAGATTGTTTCACTCACACTGCGACAATTGACTGAAAAGCAATTGTACCTTGAAACCACAGGCCTACAAAATATATTTTTAAGCTTTGTTACTTTTTCGAAGCATTCCAACAACAATGAACAACATTTAAAAGCTAAGTCAACTAAGTGTCCGAAGTCGCATGTCCGAAGTCACCTCAGATAACAGTAATAATTTAATTTTCCGAACTCATATGAGACACTCGCACTCGAAATGGTTTTAGTTCTTAAATTTGTGGCTCTCTGTTCGGAGGAACAGTTCGAACTCCCCTCGATCCGGCCCTGCACCTGAGCTATGGTCGACTGGTCCCAAGTCATGTGACTTGTCTTAATAGAAGTTGCGTTTGAAGAAATAAACAACTACCTCTATAGTTCAGATCTTGTTCCAAGTGACTTCTTTGTTAATTTTGTTATGCGAATTTATACACCAGAAAGAAATTAAGATCCTAGCAGTAAGCAACAAAAACTAAATACCTTCGAGGCCGAAAAACAAACTTACTGCAAAAAAATTTACTGTAAAAGAGAATGTCAAAAATATAGTGAATAAGCATAGAATATAGTGTCTATGGAGAAATACAAGCATGAAATTGAAATGTTTCAACTTCCGTCTTTAAACGCCTTAGGCTCAATACTGATCAGTCTCCTCTTGTAATGCTTCTATGATAAATGCAACAATAAGAAGAGGTTGGTTTGATCACGATTATTTAGATTAGAACTGACAGTTTTAGATATATATAAAACGGTCCTTTATAGGTAGTCGGCCTCAATGGAAACAATATGATTGTAAAACTGCCCCTCTCACATTACAGTTTATTTTTGCATTGAAAAATCAAAAGTACCTGTGTCAGTAGGTTTCATGAGAGCTGCCAGTTTTCAACTACAATCTCTCTCTCTCTCTTGTTATCTATGGAAGAGTGAAACATGAAAATTCATTTAGATTTATAAGTGATGAGTTGTGATGTTACAACACGTTTCGCCACATTTATCGGTACTCTGAAACTTTCTAAGCGCATGTGTTACAGACTTATGAACATTTGTAATAATAGATTTAAATGTTGGTATGATGGGAGGTGGGATAAGAGAGAAAGTTTTCATCACGAGCATTTATGCTAGACGCGACGAGCCTTGATGCAAAAGTAGACTGATTCTATAATTTAAATACGTAAAAGAATGTGTCTTTCTTTTACTTTTACAGTTCCATTTTGTTAAAACGAACGACAAACAATAAGGAGCTAACTAGCAGGCCTTTCTGAAGTTGTCAAAGAGACCTCGTTAAAATAATATGAAACAGTAACTTCAAAAAAGTGTCAAGATTATATATACGTGTATATTTACTTTTGCTATTGCTTTCGTAGATCTGTTATACCTTGTTGAAGTACTAGACAGGTCATGGTACTTTAATTTACTTAGTGGGCTCCTTGGTCGATCAGACAATTACAAGACAAGGTTCCAGATCTTGAACTTAAGAGGCTAGATCATTTCTAGTCCGTTGACATCAATGGATAAACGCTAGGAAACTGTTTAAAGTTGGAAAGAATCATTACAAAATTCACACAACTTGAGACTTTCTCGACCTATCTTTCCCAAACTACCGGTACATTGCCTCCTGTGTACAATATTACCTGTCATGGATAATAGCGAATATTGATCAACATTTTCCTCAAAATTATAAGTACAGATAGTACTTGCAAAATTATTGAAGTATCGTTCTTACGAATGGCTATAGGAAACGCCAAAGTCGAAATCTTACTAATTGCATCCTTCAGAAAAGGGTGTTGATCGCTTTTTATTCGAGATTGGTGGTTACCAATATGAATACCATAAATGCGAAGTTCATATTTTAAAATATATTTTGTGAAACAACAGTGGTTCACTTAAGCATCGTCTTGTCTATGTTTTTATCTCATACCAAGATGCTTTTGCAAATAATGACTTTTTTTAGAACAATTTTAACTTTATTTGATTGAGATCATGTCAGAGAATGTGTTATACATCAGGGAGGGTATTCCGGTGCTATTTCGATCATAAAATATCATTCAGCTTGTTTCGTCAAACTAATGGCTACACAATGAAATTACCACCAAGGTTTAGAGGCTTCCTATGTTAGAGCTCTTGATTGTAACAAGGTGAAATGAAATGAACCCAGATTGTAACCAGTTTCATAAGAAATTGTGACTTTGAGTTCAAATTTAATGGGTGGATAATATGGTTACGGTTAACCACACAGAGAAAAATCCATGTTTGGGCTTAACAAAATGATTTGTACAAATAGGGCTCAATCAAAGTTTTGTTTGCTTTAAACAAAAGTTTGTTTAAACGAATTTGTTTGGCACCAGTGAAGAAAAAAATACGATGGTACTAAGGAGACTTGAACACGGATCGACTAATTAGCAGTTAGATGCCTTACCTACTAGCCCACAACACTTGTTAGGTGAAGTTAATTGGAGTTCAGGTAATATAGGAAAACTTTTAGAACTTAAAGTTCCCAATATCATAACTGCAAAGAAATACAATATTACTGTACTATAAAACCTACTTTTCGTTTATTTACAATAATCAATATTGCATTAAAGTGTTTCTTTTTATGCTACGTCAATAACAAGTTTAACAAATACGTTCAAAAACTCAGAATGGTCTTTGTTTACTAAGATTCTTGTTTGTTCTATTAAACAAACTCCCTTACCATTAAATAAAACAACTTATTCCATCAAACAAGCTAACTTTGTTTCAAACTTATTTATTTCTCTGTTACTCACTCGTTTGCGCCAAGTACATGAAATATTCAGAAATAAGCAAGATTTTTTCAAAATTAACTGATGTTCTAAATTCTGACATTGACAAGAAATAATATTATATTGTGTAGTGTTAAAGTTGCAAGCTTAGCTCTTATATAATTACAACGAAACAAGTCAGTTAGGAACTGTGACCCCGTAGTCATATTGGTGGGCCGCGGTGGTTGAATGGTTAGTTCAAACCCTGCTCATGCCATGTGGGCTTTGTGGTGGACAAACACCGTGTGCGTGGATTTTCTCGGGGTACTTCCGTTTCTTTCCACTTTCTTTTCCACCAATAATCATCCATCCGGCCTGGGCCAAAGTTGCCTAAAGGCCTTAAAAATTAAATTCAAATTCAAGTTCCTAATATTGGTTGCATGTCAGATTACGGGGATCTCAGTTCTGTTCCTGGTCGGCGTTGTTATATTTTTTCTGTGCTCGCAGTTTAATTTTTTTAAACAAACTTTTGAGTGAAAACAAAATCTTATTTGGGTCCTATTTTTTGGTTATCAAAAACAAAGGTTTTTTTTTGTGCAGTAAAATTAAGCGCTTAAACTGTTGTTTTTCTTAACAAAAGCACAGGTTCATTGCCAAATTTGGATGTTAACGTGGCTAGATTCGTTTTGCAGTTTTTTTTTTTTTTATCTTCCCTCTTTATCTTCACCACAGAAGTAAACCAAGATGCGAAATTATCTGAACTTACATGTACAGAACTAAAATTAAAAAAAAAAGCAAAGTATTTACTAGAAAACAGATGACATCTAGAAATATTTATAAGTCAATATTAGTTTATTTCATTCTTATTCTAGTAGTTGAATAGCTCTTACACATTGCTTTCTGTATTTGTTTTGATTTCCAACAATTCTGTTTTTAATTATGCTAAGTTCATGAAAATATCTGCATATTGTTATAATCATGAATCATTTATAAAAGAGTGACACTTGACGAAGAACCCCACATCAATTGAATAAAGACGGTTGTGTTCCATTCTCTGAAATAAAGTAGCCTAGATATTTTACAACTAGCAACATCAAGTAAACTGGACTTTCCCGTAGTGAACATTTGGTTGGTATGAAAATATAGTAGCTGCTTGCTTATTTGATATATCTGATCATGGATAGTAGTTATGCCTGTAAATGAACACGAGTGTTATATCTAAGGCGTAAATATTTCAGTAGCTTGTTTAGCTCTTCTCGAAATAAACAACATTGTTATCCTTTACGATCTATTTAGTGAAAAGGTACGTTAACTAGAGCTCTATATTTTATCTTTGGTTCTAGCTTTAAGAAAAGCAAACTATAACACTGTTCTTTATACTCTTGTCCTGTTTGTATTATTGGACTTGTCTATTAAATACTGGATAGACGTTATGCAAATAATTTGAAAGCGAAAACATGAGGAGATGAGGGAACAGCATCCAATATCATTTGAACGTGTGTGAAAGCTACAACCACAATAGCTGCCAGAACCATTTTTGGCTTTCCGTAGAAGGCAACTGGAACTTGCATAGAATAAAGAACGTGACATTTTTACAAATGGCATATTCTTCTTTAAGTATATAGATCACTTCATTATAAACATGCACTAAAATAGGAGTCCTTCAACAGGCACAAGCTAAAAAAAATACATTGTGCGTTGTAGACAAAGAATTCCTGAATGTGTTCCCTTTGGTGTTCCAGTAGCAAGTGACAATGAATCCATAAGTTGAATGCTCCCCCTCGCATAAAATGACTGATGTACAGCATCCCCTCCGCCATAGTATCATGAAGATACAGTGTTCAATCAGCAAGTAATAGGTTTCATTTCCTTTGTTATTTCAAAACAAAATGAGTGTCTTCAGACTTTTACATCATTAGCCCATACTAATGCCACATACCATTATCTCTCACAATATAACATTTACGCTAAAACTGACTTTAGAAACGCGTTTTCTGTAAAATTCTAGCCCAGAAGGATATGTTACACGACCCCCTTTCCATTTAAGATAACCAATCAAGATTCAATATGGTGGACTTCAAGATGGCGGCCGTGAAAAGCACACCTTCCAATGCTGTGTATTTTCTTTTCATTTCTTTCATCAGTTTGCGAATATATGGGTATTTCCACATATTTTCGTCACTCTCCAGAAACAAGAAACTGACTATTATATCATCGATATCTCCCAAAGTAAAGTAATTGGACTCGAGTTGCCAAAGTTTGCATGTGCACATACTTTGACATTCAAACCATTATGGAAGCCAAAAATTCCTAACCTATAACCTTTTTCTGCCCCATCAGTATGTTTGCTTGTCAATGAACGCCGACAGGAATTAAAGCCGTGACCACGTGCGCAGGAAGCAAACGTGCTATAACTTAGGTCACAAAAACGACATATAAGGTAAATAGTTCATATCCCTTGAAATTTCAAAATATTGCAACTACAGAGAGGACTTTCCGTTTAAGAATTAGAGGAACGTTCGTATACGAGTCAGCATTGTTCCGAAATGCTCAAATCTAAACCACAAAATGACCTCATTCATGAATTTCTTTCAAATTCGTCACTTCCGGTATAGATCGAAAGCCGAAACGGTAATAAGCAGTAGTAGGTACCAAAGTACGGATGAATCACTTCAAGTACAGCAATGCATGGTAATAGTTGTCTATATAATAGCGGATAATACTTGTCTGGACGAAAACTAGGATCTTAGCAAAGACATTTCCTGAACATCATTCTTATTAATGCCCTGTTGGTTTTCATCAGATAGTTTACATGCTTCAGTTGTATTTACTCCAATACGTATGCAATTACTATTCAAATGTCTGTTAATGTTTTTCCGGCTATTCTCTGTTGAAGGACATCAATTTTTATTAGCCGTTATTCAACCATTTAAAACTGCATGTTTGGACAGAACATTGAAGGGCAAAGTTTTTGCGGTTTAGTAATGATGAAATACTTATGTAATAGGTGTACGTGACACACGGTTGTGTTAATCTAGATTCGTGTTCAGTTGTATATAGATTGAAATGTCAGACGAATTTCTGCCTATAAAACGTAAAATAATGCTGCAATGCCTTCGTCGGTTGTACAATTGTCTTGGGATGTTACGATGGGATTTATTTGAGCATTATAACCTTGTTCATTAGCAACGGAACGCAACATGGCCTTCACCGGTAGTATTAAAACAGAACTGTAATTGGAAGTATGAAAGACAGGAAGTAATTTACGGAAATCGTCCAGAGAAGTGTGTCCTGGAAAAAGAGTACTTTATTGTAGTGGCGTAAAGCACTAAATTATATAGCTTCAACATGCCACTAAATCTATTATGGCTTCTGAGTGCTCCGTAACAAACTTCGGTCAGCTTTACATTTTTGGACCAGTTTAACTCTAGTCTCGGCACATGTCAGTTCTAAAAGCTAATACATTAAATTCTGGACATAATCATCCATACTACAGTCGGATATCGAACCCAGAACGGTTTTTTTAGCTGTGAATTTAAGCTAAAATACCTGAGAGTAAGATTTCATCCCTTCCTTTCTCCGAGTTTCCTATTCAAATTCAAAATATAGACGCGAGAATTCTTTCATTCTTTAGAACTTTCGCTACTTTCGGTACCCTCGGTGGATAAGTTGTTTCGCTAGTCGCATTCTAATTAAGGAGTCTCCGGTTCAATTGAACTTAGTGGCTCGTAATTTACTCTAAATTGAAGTCCTTTCTTTAGGCCTAACTTAATTGTTAAGTA
>JAGDQP010013538.1:18607-47552 GCA_022664845.1 Lepisma saccharinum
TGTGTTTCAAACTTTTCTGCCCTTGAAAACATATTACAGATCCTTGTGCACAGAATGGTATACAGAAAATAAAAGTCACTTTCCATGGATTTCACTGAATATTAACGTGCCCGTAAATTACAACACAAAGTTTCTTTTAGATTTCTGCCAATGACTGATCTTTGTTACAGAGAGTTAGACATGGCACAGATAGTGGATTGAAAATAGATGGCATGCCATGAAAGTTACAGTGCTAATACACAGAACTCATGGTAACTTCGAAAGGGAACGGACTTTTCGGTGACAGATCTAGTAAGAATTATCACCAAATAACCTTCCCTTACCAATAAAGGAATGTCTATTTTTAATAAGTAGGCATATAAATGTACTGTTGAGCACCAAAACCATTTTATTTCAAAAGTATTTTATTCGCTGAAACTTTTAAAAGGATAGTCCTACGCAAAAAAAAAAAAGTGACTGTCAGCATACAAAAATTAATTCAACACTTTTCGGTGTCCCAGGGCTACCGCCACTTTTTGTGTTAAATCAACATCGAAACGGAATGCCTGGAACTTTCGTGTCCCATGTCGGCACTGTAGTAATCATACACAAAGGAAGGCTTCCAGCATGTTAACAAAGGTAAAGCATTCCGTTTCGTGAAAAATTTCCGTTTGAAGTCTTGATCAAAACCGTTTGTTGTATGGTTTCAGTGATTCAATACTGTGATAGTGCTAGTACGATATCCTTCATTCTGTTGAATCAGCATTTGCAAGCCATCCATTCTGTTTGAATTACGGAAATCAACACCGTTTATTGTGTTGATTTAACACAAACAAGTAGTGATAGTCTTGGAACACTGAAAAGTGTTGAATTAAGTTTTTTTTTTTTCTTTTTCAGTGTACTCATTCTTTTAAAAGTTGCGATTTTCACAATACGAATTTGTCACTGTAATAATATGTGTTCCGTCACGTCTGTTGATAATATTTGTCCCTAAAACAAAGAAAATTTCGACCAATCATAATTTATAAAAGTGTCAGTTTTTAAGGGGAAAAAGAATATATTTAAGAATTTCGTGTCACAAGAAGTTTTCTTTCTTATCTAAGAAATGTGAAGATGAGGGTAAATATTATGAACGTGTGTCCTACATTGATCTTGTATAAAACATTTTCTTGTCGAATGGAAACGGGTACTATCGAATAGATACTCTCTTGTATGCACCCATATATTCAGGAATTTCGCACCGTTGCCTCTTTTTCTTTTCTTCGCTTACTTTTCAGTTGAAACAGTACCAAAATTACATCTAATCTCTAAGTTTAAAAAAAATACTCGTAGTAAAAAAAAAGTGCAAGGAACAAAAGGTGTATTATAGAAAAAAAGAATTGATACCTTCGTTGTCCAAACGTCCTACTTTTCAAATTCACGTATAGGTCATTGCACGCAAGGTCATATTCAGATAAAAAAAAGTTAAGACATGTGAACAGTGGGAATTTTTACGCAGATAAATTGACAAAGATCAGTGTTTGAAGAAAACAAAACAGAGACGAACGGAACTCTTGACGGGTTTTCACAGCTTCTCTGTTTTTGTACAGGTCTTCTCTTATCTCTTTGCGTCTTCTTTTTTTAAAAAAAGAAAGATCTTAGAAAATTGTGATTTGTTGTAATTTCTCACGACTGTTCTAGTGGCTTACATTCTCTCCCCCCCCCCCGAAAAACTGTTATTTTTGACACTTTAGTCATCATTGTCATCATCATTATATTCATGTATGATACCTCTTGCCTTTCTCATGTCCTCATGATAGAGAAGTCGTGAAGGACTTAAAAGGACACAATCGTATAGTTGTTTGTCAGCTGTTTTCAAAATGACACGGAACAAACAACACACGAATTCAGTGAGATGGCACTTCGGGTTGAAGTTCCGAGAATTATTGGAAATGAGTGACGTCTTCTTCACCGCCTCCTATCTTACTTATCGTCATGTTTTAGCCTACTTTGTGCAAGGCATATGGTCTTGGTAAGTGTACAAGTAGTACCTCAAAATGAACTATAAACAGAAAGAAGTAACAAATTGACCGTGACGCAGTAGAAGCATTTTCTAGAACAAAATTACTTACGCGTGGTCACCAAACACTTCTGTGGCAGCCATGCACCAGAATCTTTATATTAATTTCATATTTGCTTATATCATTAAATGTAAGAACGAGTGGTTTGCATTTACAGAAATTTACGGTATAAAATTCAGTAACGTTCGCTTTGTAATAATACAACTACAACATATTGAACGACTAAAGACAGTCTTCAACTAATCAAATTCTGCCGCAAGTATGTTGGTGCACCATCTACCAAAATTCAGACTCTGTTGTTCTTGCCATCATAATCTTCAGCACTTTCTCAATCACAGTGATGTGCGAAAGAATCTTCATTGCTCTTTACTACGAAGAACAAATATAAACTTGCGAACGAAAGATTTTAGGCTGCATTCAAGATTCGCGTAAGAGGACACAATGTGAAACAATTTTCTTTCGAAACTTTTTGTAAATTTGAGATCAGTTACATCTAAATATAGCATTCTTTGAAAGTGATTGAAAATTATGTTGTTTCGATTGGATTGTAATTGTAATTTGAGACGTGTATAAATTAATCTCTTTGTGAAAGTTTTTGATATTTTTCTGCTCTTTACAGTTGTTTAAGATCAGTGTTAGAAACTATGCAAAGTACGTGCTATTTAACTATAATAACAATTCCTACATTTTATTACTGTATCTTGGGAACCATTGTTCTAGAACATTCCTCTCAGATTCGCAAACCAGTCAAGCACAAACTGGTATGCGTGGGTCGGAAAAGACCACTTGTAGTATCAAAAATCATTTGAATCTGTACTCAAGCTCACGAATTCAGCTTCTTTGGTCCAGTGGTTAGCGTCGCTGACTTCAGAATGGTATTGGGGAGGTGCGCCAAGTTTCGAGTCCTAGATGAGTCTGACTGGCGCTTTCGCTGGTATTCCTCAGTTTTAGCAGGTAGTGGCTGGGATGGTACTATACCTAATGTCCTGGTCGCTACTTTCCTCATCCATAGGTCGTAGCTTCGTATTATTATAAACTAAAATAGAGAAAACTCACAATGGCCAATATTTACCCAACATAGTACGAATGTTTCGTTTTCCATTTTCTTTTTTTTTTCTTTTCCTGGGACAATTTTAGCACACACATCATTACTTTTAATTATTAATCATGGCCAAAAACTGGTTGTAATAGAGTCAATAAGACGTTGATTGACACTGGAGGGCTGGTAACAAAAGTATTTTCTTTTGAAGCGTCGATATCTATGATTAGTGGACGGGATATCTTCAAATCTAGTGAAAACATCTTGAGGCAACAGTCAACGCGTACTTGATGTCTGCTATCAACAATCGTGTTCAATTATATTCTAATTCGTCATGCACGAACGAATAACTAATGGTATAATACACAACTAACTATAAAGTCTGCAAAATTGCAACTTTTCTGCCTGGATGGATAAGGTCTCTACTTAACTAAAATATTTCTTTGCACATAAAAGTTATTTGGAAGCAAATCTTCCAACAATTTTAATTGGCTTCAAAATTCTTCTAGCTTCAATCTCAGGCGCCACACATGGCAAGTCACCATGCGCTTGTGTAACTTTCATTTTCTACTGATATATTCTGACATTTCATGAGTTGAAGCGAACTTGCATACACGCTACTGATAAACAAAATTAAACCCAATGTGATATGAAGCAGATAATTAAAAATATAATAACTAGCAAGTTTTAAAGCAGAATATATTGTATTTGACCTCACTCGATTTTCCTCATAGTTTCTTCTCAAGCACTTCCAATAATTTTATAAATTGTTGGAAGACAAGAACGATAAAATCTGTAAATTTTATGTACAGTAGAAATCGTTATGAGGATCACGTTGGTACCACAGAATACCTCTCGCTATATAGACAAGGTATCGTTATAACCGATGTCGCTATAAAAGAGATAGGTCTACACTGTGTTTGATTTTCCTTCCTCTGAAGAGTACCCCTTCTTTGCTATTGAAGCAATTCAAAGGATGATAACTTAATAGTACGGTACTATCCTAAATGAAAATCACAATTTCCACTACCTTTTACATACCCTTCCTTAAAATAGTCAATACTAACGACGTGAAAAGTAAAAATGACTGTATAAATGCACACATATATTTCAGAAATGATACCTTAATGAGGGGAACTATTTAAATGTGTTGGGAATATTGTTATGCTTCAAAGAAATTGAAGTGAACCATAAGTATTCAAAAGAAATAGGAACGAGAAGAAAAATGCCCAGTTAGGTTTATTTTCTTCCAGAACAATTACTTTGATATGTGGCAACGCTTAAATTATCCTTCAAGAAACAGCTGTTAAGAATGTTTTCTTCGAATGAAATTTATTTCCCATAAATGTAATTCTTCTACTGCAATATTTTACGATAGCCTTTGTTGAAAGAGAAGGTTAGAACAGATGTCTGAATACTGATTTTCAAGTTACTCATTAACACAACTGTCCAGATCCTGTAAATTACTGTTGCTCACAGATACTTAGAGTAAACACTTTCTTACTCGATGTGAAGTAATGTCATAACTGGTTGGGCGGTAACTTGATCTTTGAAAACAGGTTTTTACAGTATATATATTTTCTTGGGATTTGATGGAACAAGCATTTTGCTTGGTACTATCTCGATTTCAGTTCCAGGAATCAATTCTTTATTCTCCATTTAAGATGAAACTAAATAGTGATGATTCTATGGAATTACCCATTGTATCAGTTCCAGAACGTAATTGAAATTTGATTTGTTTCTTATCTGGAACTGTACTCCAGTAAGATGTACACTGTATTAGCAAAACTCATCGGATAGTCACCTAATATCTGGTCGGGCCCCCTCTAGCCCTGCGGAGCACAGCGATATGGCGTGGAAATGAGTCTGCAAATTCCTGGTACACTTCCGGAGGCAGTTGACACCACAAACCAATTGTGTCCTGTTCGTGGGTAGAGAATCCATTGCACGGAGCCTGAGTTCAACTTCATCCCAGAATTGCTCAATGGGGTTTATATCAGGGCTTCGGGGTGGCCAGCTCAGTCGTTGGACCTCCCCTGCGTGCTCTTCGAACCTTTCTTCGACGACATTGGAGTGATGTAGCGGCGCATTATCATCTTGATAGACAGCAAGATCGTCAGGGTGTTGATAGGACAAAAATGGGTTTAGATGATCTTCGAGCAGCTGATGATATCGTGGACCATTCAACGTGTCTTCCAGAACAACTAGAGGGCCCATTACATACCAGGAAAACGTGCCCCAGACCATGACTGATACTCGACCGCCCTGAACCACGCCCTCTTGGCATGCGGGATCCATCCCTTCATGAGGTCTGCGCCACGCACGGTGCTTCCCATCACCATGATACCGTTGATACCGTGACTCATCGGACTAGCTGACGTTACGCCACTGTTGCAGTGTCCATCCGAGGTGGTTGTTAGCAAATGCAAGCTAGAGGGTCCGATGACGCGGGGTTAGCGGTGGCACCCGTGTAGGGCGACGGCTCCCATACTCAAGGGAACGCATGTTCCCACGGATTGTCCACTGGTAAACGTTTCTAGCGCGGCCAGTGTTGAATTGGGCCGTGATTTGTTGCACTGTCACCCTTCTGTCTCTGTTGACAATTCGTCGCAAGTGTCGCCTGTATGGTGCTGTCATTGAGGGCGGCTGTACGCTCGGTATGGTGTCTGTTGTGGACTGTGACGCCTTCATCCAACCATTCTCTTGTACGCCCTGGACACAGTTGAACGTGTTATGTCGAATTCCTGTACCACCGCCGAAATCAAATTTCCCATGCGTCGGACACCCACCACCATGCCCCGTTCGAATGGCGTGAACTCACGACGACGTTGCATTTTACATGAATCACTAACACAGCCTTTTCCCACAAGGTCTCACACAAAATGACAGCCGTCGTGGAGCCATGCAGGGGGCGTGGAACACACGTGGTGTACGTCCGCGAATCAATGATCTGCTATCTCATGAGTTTTGCTAATTCATTGTATATACTAAATTCAGTTATATCAGTTCATTTATCTACATTAAGACGGCATTTTAAGTTTCTCTGGAAATGTTAATGAGTTTTGACCTTTTGTCTTATTTAATGCTACTGAGCGGCCTAGCTTAGTTGATATAGGGTTTAATTCCGAAGCTCCTGGGATCAATCCCAGCTGCCGGTATTCTGACTTAGGTTTTTGCAGGTTTATTTCTTCAGTAACTCAAGGACATTGACGTAGTTGTACTTTGAAAGTAGTCCCTTGCAGACTTACTTCTCCTTTGTAATCAAGGAGCCTCGTGTTTGAACACTTACTGGGGACACAAGTGATTAGGAACCTTCTATCAACTGTAAGTCACGTTCTTAAGATGTCATCTTCATCCGGTAGAAGATAATGCCAAACTACCATCGGTTCACCTTACCTAGAAACTTTCGAGTCATAGATCTTTCTCCGCGCAGAATTCTTACTATTATCACCGCTTACTTTCGTAGAAATCGGACTCTTGTTAAGACGTATGATACAAATGTATTCCCCTTGTAAAGTTGTGCAAAATAGTATTTCTCCTTGTTGAAGCAAAAGCACAGAAGTTTAGATTTTAGTAGCAGAGCATCAATGCATCATTTTCTTCTTCTCGTGTGATGTACGTTGTGGGATCGCCTATAACGTATTCGAGGAGGAAACTGTTTTGCTGACATCAATCTGTATAAAATATGTAGGCAAAGTCAGCAAATTTCTAAATTTAATTTTCAAAAGTTTAACAAAATCCACGGCCTGAACCTCAGATACGTAAAGGGCTTAAAATAAATTCAAATTCTAAGAAAATACAGTTTATTTTATCTTAGGAAACAATATGAAATCCAACAAACTAGTTTTGAAATATTTTAGTTTAAAACTCTAGACTTACAAAGAAAGAGTTGAAGGAAAACATGTCAAAATCCGTTGCATAATGAAAATTAAATATTAAATCATTGCGTGCATTATGCACATTCCATGAAGTCCGTGATGTAGGAAAAGGATCGAATTACATCTTCTGTACAGGAAACCGAATCAGTGCATGATCCAACAAAATGGTACAGGAAAAAGTATACAGACAATGTACAGTTATGTATGCTAATTGTATGTAATATGCACTGTTTATAAACTAGCCTTTCCCAGTCCCTGGGCGGAGTATTTGACGGTAGCATGCGTACCTTGCATGGACAACTGTTCACTTAATGTCGGAAACGTTGAATTGACAAGAATTGTTGTTGCTGTGACAATACGTAAATGCATTTTCAAAGTTTCCCTTCAAAATTATGTTACATTACGTTATTATGTCTACTGAATGGATTATAGTACCCGGAAATCAATTACCACAGATACACTGAAATCTATTTTAGTTTGGTTTCATGTCGTAGTTGTTAGGACCAGGAATACACACGGAGGTTAGTGAAACTTCAATTGGTCAATACTTTCTGATATCTTATGAATTTTTCACGATGTAATGGTATCGGTTAGTCACTCCTCCCGTACCAAGTTGTTTGATTTTCCACATTGACGGTGGTATAGTAGCATGTTTTACTTCAAAAAAAACATTTCCTAAGTAATTTACTCTTTACGTCTTTGTGGTGGCACATACAAAGACGGTACGCAATCACGGATCTACCCTATGTCTAGTAGAGGAATACAAATATTATTGTATTTTGTGTGCCGATTATCAAAGAGGGGAACAGATTGATTAAATATCTTTAATGAAGCATTGTGGTATATGGAGTTGAAACGTGCATTCGACAAAAGAATGATGAAAAGAAATTGAAAGCTTTTGAAATGTGGACATGGAGTAAAACCTTTTAAAAAATGTACTGAACACCGAAGATGAGTAATGTGAAAATGCTGAAGACAATAGGCGAGAAACAATAAAGAAATGTATTTGAGCAGAGACTGTTCTAAAGGATACAGTCCAGGGCAAAAGAGGAAAAGGAAAAAAACGACTGTTTAAAGTCTACTCTAAGACGAAAAGGATAGCGTAAAATCGTGATGAATGGAGAGGGACGAACATTTCTTGAAGAATCAGCCACTTTCGGCAGCACCCGAATAATGATGACGATGATCTGATATCCTACAGAGGTCCTAATATTGTTATAAATTAACAAAAGATAGAACGATGCCCTAAAAGGGAGGTTAAAATAATTCAAGAAACATTCAGTTGATATCGCTTGTTGGCAAGTTGTTAGCGGTTTCATTGCGACCAGGCTTGGGTTCGATTTATGGTGGGAACTTTTGTTTACTCAGCATCGTGAGAACAATTGACGAAGTACTCAATTAAAAAGGTACCGACCTGTGCTCTAAAAAGTAAAAAAATTTGGCCACAAAAGGCATAGTGCTGACCCCGTAACAATACATTGAGCGTAAAAGCCGTCTCTCAAGCACAAACATTTTCGGAATTAGTCGCACTTAGGCATTGGATGGAAATTAACTACAAATTCAATTCAATTAATGGCTAAAGAAAGGAAAGCTTCTTCCAAAAGCAGACTATCGTAACAGAGGTCGGTGTATCTTTGACTTAGGTTTACACCTATTGTACACAAGAAATGTTTTGTTAATAAATACTACGTGGAATTCATTCAAGACTTTCCAGTTTCAAACAAAAAAAAGGGAAGACGTGGGGAAAGCAAACTCAAATTCTTTGCCATATTACGAAGGAAAAAAAAGGCAAATTTCGTTGTTTGCTTTCTTAGGCCAGACCGACAGAAGGATTCTTAAAAAAACGTTGAAGGTATTTGAATTAATAACTCACTCTTTCAGTCTGTTGACTAAGAAAATGTTGTGCAATCTCTTTTGTCCACATTCGCTTGGGAGGAGAATCAAATGAAAAGAACCGGAAATTGTTGTGACGTATAGAAGAACTTGGTGATGTAATTCATACTCTATAGTACTTCTTTTGCATTTTGCTTTCGGTATAATACTTTTTCGTTATTCTCTTTTCTTCCAGTGCCCTTATACCCCACCCGCATTTCACGCTCTGCACACATAACAGTGATAACTTCTTCCACACAAAAAGAGGAAGAATGTTTGGAATCAAGTACGACCAGTTGCGAGTTGATGAACAGCACCAACTTTTCCTCCACTATGTTATGATATGATTAATAGTATATATAATCGCATAAATGAAGTAACATCAGATAGTGTTTTTCTTTCAAGTAGAACTGAGTTATGGGCATAAAAGTTAAACCGTTAACTATACTAGTTGAGCATGTTAGTCTTGAGGATGTATAAATGCTTTCACTTTGTTTGACCTGTGAAAGAAAGAACCAGGCCATGTGCATCGCGAGAGGATATCTTTTTTTGTTGTTTTTTCATTGCAATGATACTCGTGTAAGCCTTTACTATAGGGACACAGAACCCCGTCCTGAGTCTCTAGTAAAAGTTCTTTGTCCATTGTTAGCAATTAGCGGATTTGTTCTGTTCTATTGTTTAGATATTTATAGCTTTTAACTAGTTAATTTCTTTTAAAGAAACCAATTGTTTGTGACCCAAACAACATGGATGTTGTGCGGGTTCCATAAGACAAAAGGATCGAAGGAGAAGAATTTTAATAATGGATAATTCTGTGATAGCTATAGTAGGTTTTCTTCCTGGTTGATTTTAAGGTTTCGTGTGCAGTTTCGTAAGGAAATATTGAGAGTGGTGTCATTTTATTCAAATGGTAGTGGACATTCAGAAAATTGATGGTGACCATCTCAGTTCCGCGACTGGGTGGGGGCAGGGCGGGGGAGAAATACTAAAACACAAAATTTCGCATTAATCAGGTAATACATGTGCTAGAGCGTTAAACTTAGCCTCATTACGTTCAGTTTTAAGTGAAGAAACATCACAAAGATATTAAATATGGGGGTCGAAATGTCAAAAACATGAAAAAATGAATTGTTTTTAGCAGTTTCGTTTCTTTCGCGTGCAAACTTTGTCGTTTCTAATATTAAGTCTGCTTTTCGGTGGAGCTGCTTGAAATAGAAATGAAAGTAAACGGAAGGTGTACATGTAACGGGAGGAGTACATATAATGCACACATAAGATATACACCCCACACACCCATAGGTAAACAGACAAAAAGGGTCCTAGACAGTGCGCAAGCAAGGTAAAGTGACGCCTACTCAGAAAACCCGTAAATAAATATGATATATATATAAATTATACAATGCAGTTGATCCGCTACATTCGCTAATCAGACGACATGTAGGGGAAGAGAATCACAAATTGAAATTTGCTGGTGTGAATAGAAGACTCAGGCTCCAAGCATCGCCCAGCTCTGTGAAATATACAGAACACGAACTTGAAAACATGATTTTAATTTATCTTTGAATTGGAAGAAGCAAATTGTGGTATGTTTTTTTTTAGAACTTATCCTCCTCCCTTCCCCTTCTCATAAACTTAAACCAACCACGTTATCTATGCCCTTATTGGGCTTCCATTTGACATTTCCAGCAGTTCCACCAAAAAGTAGACCCAAAATTAGAATCCCTGCCTTTGCACGCAAAAGAAATGAAACTACTGAGATTATTCTTTTCTTTTTTCATGTTTTGACATTTTGACCCCCTCACCCCAAAGTTTAATGTCTGCGTTATTACTTAGATGATGCTTATGATATTCCTTCACTTAAAACGGAAGATCAATTTTTGGCCTGAGCCTTAGATGTCTAAAGGCCATAAATAACATTTAAAAAATAAGACATTTTAATGCTCTAGCACACATTTTTCCTGATTAACGCGAAATTTTGTCTTAGTAATTTCTCCCCTCCCCCTGTCCCCCCAGTCGCGCAACTGAGAAGGGCACCATCAATCTTCAGAATGTACACTACCATCTTAATAAAATGACCCCATTCTGAATATTTCTGCACGAACTGCACACGGAACCAATTAAGCAAACCCACTAGAGAAACTCGTAAGTCGCAAATCCTTCTTCTCCAATAATCAGAAATAAGACCTGCTTTCTTTCACATACAAACTGAGTGGACAAACTACACAATAGACTTACTTATTAATTACATTATTAATTATAGATTTTCATTATTAACATGTTTACAATAAGACACTAGCAACCATTATTTGAGGCCTTCCGAATGCTATACAAAACTGCATTTATCACATTTTGACCAAAATTGGACCTCCCTGTTTAAGTCTAACTTTACAGATATCTGTTGTCATGACGACCATTACAATTTCTGCATAGAAGCAACAACATTGGGAGCTAGTGGATGACATAAAACTTACAACTGTGACCTTGAAATTCTTCACGATTGTTGAATACTTTCCTAACGAAGCGAAACTCGCCTCTAAGGAGAGTGATTCAGATATTCAGTGAATCACTATTTAGTAATTCTAGTTCACAGGAATGTCACATTCAGTCCTGACAAACGTTGAGTGATGCATTCAAATACTTACCTCTGTATACTCTAATAATAGTGTTTTCTATGATCCCAAATAAAGATATGGCTGTGCCATTTGCTTGGACATGGTTATCATAGCAACAAAAGGGGAGTGATGACGTAGAACGATGTCAATTCAGAGAACTGGAATAATTATGAAGTTGTATGAACATTGTTAAATTTGCATTTTGGGTGAAACCTGAGTTCGATTCCTAACACTAATCACGCACACTGTCCGTTACTAAACGGTTACTTTTATAGTTCAATTGAAACAGTGAATATTCTTTCTTTGTGTATCTATTTTTTAACTTATTTATGGTAATAGGCAGTTATGTCTAAGTCAGTTTCAATTCTTTTAGTATCTTCGAGCGAGGACAATTTTTAGTGAAGGCTATTCTTCTGCTGTGACTAAGAACAACCCTTAATGAAAAACTCGCATAGGACGACCAATGTAAACAGAACTCTTCAACCATTGTCACCTGCCAAATCTATAAGAGTACACTATAAAAAAACAAAAAAGTACACTTTTTGTACGTTATAGGTACATTTTTTGTTTTGCACGTCTCAAATTACTCAAGTTTTGGTCTCTTTGCTACAATTCAAATGTGCAAATATGTGAACAAACTGCTTTTATAAGTTTGAGTTTGGTCATAACCGATTCCCGTAGGTCAGAAAAGAATAATACTTGATGATGGCGGGAATAGAACCCGGGTAATAGAATAATAATCCCTTAACGAATTGCGCTACCAAGAACACGTAAAATCCGTCATTTTTCTGACAACATAATTAAAGCAGTTTAATAGAAACGTGAGTAATCTTATCGGAATATCTTTACAGTAAAGAAGTGTATTTTTTACAGTGTATATTTCTAAATTACGTAGGCTTTAATCCCTGATACAAAAATATTATTTATTTATGTTTTCACCTTCACAAAGGTTAAGAAAATGAGTTTAATAAATACTCTTTGAGTGGGCGTTCTTCAGTGTCATATCAATGAATAGATGGCTAGCCAAATCAAATGCGAGCACACCTGACCTATACGTCTGTTTTTTTTTTTTTTCCCTTTTTTTTTTTTTTGCAAGAAATAACATAGCAAACTATGACATTGATGAATGATAACACGTGAGCTACTAAAGTTATTGACCTGCAATTGAAGCGGCGATCATCATCTTGAACAAAAATAAAATAAAAAAAGGACAGAAAACATGAAAATTAATTATATTGTAACAACAGTTTCTTCTTCATTTTTTGAAACGTCAAATCATACAAAGGTATTCTCTTTTTTTTTCCTTGTTTTTCACTGAAAAGAAAGAACAGACACAGACCAGAAAGAACATGTCAAACCAGTGTCAAAATATACTAATTTTCACTTTCCCCAAAAGTGAAAAACGAAACTATAAAAAAAAAAAAGATGAATACAAAGTTGTCCTCAGAGTAACGTCCTACTTTTCACAGTTTTCGATATTTTTCCATTTAATGAAAGGCGTGCACTGTATTCATATTGAATAGTAATAGGCGTTGATTATGATTCAAAGAAAGTGAGAGACAGAACCACAGTGGAAAGCGAAATTGTCCAAGACACGGCACCAAAGAATTCCTTACTTTTTGTAAAAGAAAAGAAACACTTTCCTTTACGCTGGTACAATTCTAAGCAATATTCTTCGTAGCAGTTGTATGAGTTATTGAGGTTACAACAGTCTTTAGTGTAACAATACAATATTTCCCTTTTTTCTCTCTCTCTCTTAACCAAACTGTTGGTCCTAAAGTGACATTACGACTACGTAAAAATTATTAAACAGTCTTGTCTTTGTAGCTTATGGTACTTTTCCACAGTGGTTAAAACTATTAAAAGGAATATAAAGAAAACAATAACTTGTGGACGAGTACTGCACATAAACGACGTGCTAATGAAGAGGACGTATTAGTAGAAAGTATTATGTTACAGAATGACTAATAAAAAATTCTCTACAGTCCTTTTCCTATTCTCGCTTTTCCACCCATCTTAAACACACTAACTCAGTTTATGGAAGTTTTATAGTTTCTATGGAATTTTTCACTTCTTCTCTCCTTTAAGTTTATACTTTTATGCCAAATTTAAAAGATAATAATGTTCTGTAAGAAGATACTGGCTTCTAGGTAGTTAAATCTGTTGAATGTCGGATAGGCAGGGTTAATAAAAGTTGTAATTTGACCGAGCGTGGTGAGGAGGGGAACAGATGTCCGAATAGTTAATATTCGTTCGCCGCAAAATCTCGGTTTCAAATCCGGTGAGCGGATCGCCTAAATAAAGTTCTTTGGAGTTTACCAGAAACTTTAGACCTCGTCCTTAGAAGCGTCAAATCTCATTTATGATGTTAATTGCAATATAAAAATGTGGTGGTTTAGAGCAAGCGTGTTCGCTTCGCATTTAGCAGGGCCTGAAATCAAATTCGGGAAGGAGTGGGGTGTTGTGGCTGAGATTTGTCCTGGTGTCCCTCAGTCCAGGATCGAGATACCTGGTTGATACCTTTAATGAAGTCCAGAGCTTCTAACTTCCCCATGTGACGACCTGTAATGTCAGGATTATGTTAAGGCTATACATGTGGCTTTAATACTGTCATGTTTATTTTGGTTGTTTTACAATATTTTAAGCTACAATTTGCTTTTTGTTTTTTACTTTTTTTACGCTGTTTATTGGAGGAGGAGGAATAGCTAGCGCTCGTGGCGTTAACTCAAGTGAGTTTCCATATTGAACATTGATATTCCTGAAGAATCGAAAATTGAACGATATATCAATTAATTCGCAGGCCTATTAAAACATTTTGGAAATCAAATGTCGTCCCATATCGAAAAACCTTTAATATCGAAAATCGTTAATATCGAAAGATCATTAAAAATAGTATCATTTATATCGAAAATCATTAATATCGAAAGATCGTTAGAAATCTAATATCGTTCAAATCGAAAAATCGTTGGAAAACGTATATCATTCAGACTAAAAAATAGTAGAAATCGAAACTCGTTAGAAATCGAAAATCGTTCAATTTGAAAGATCGTTGGAAATCTAATATCGTTCAAATAAAAAAAATCATTGGAAAACGTATATCGTTCAGACTAAAAAATCGTAGAAATCGAATATCGAGCAAATCGAAAAATCGATACATATCGATATTCGATATATCAATTTTCGATTTTTCTTAATATCTATATTTCTATATTTCAAATATAGATCGATTGATCGATATATATACAAATCGCACAGCGCTACTCAACCTACCAACAGCTTCGTACGATTGAAGAAAAGAAAACCAATAAATACTAATTAGAATGACCAGCATTTGCAAGATTTAAGTATGTGTGTATCTACGTAATGTTGATCCGTTGGATCATCTTCGCGGCTAAAACACGGAGGTCTCGTTTGAATAGACATTCACATAGAAGTGAGCATACACACTGATCGCACTCGCCCAACATGGTCTAGTGTCATATTGGAGTAGGAATAGTCACTGGGGCGGGGAGCAGGTTCTCCAGGAATTTTTTTTCTCAGTTTCAGCAGGAGAATGCTGAGCTAATAATTAGACAAGGTCTTGATCAGTACTTCTCACATTCCACTCTTCGGAAGATTGTTCGCTCCCTCAAACTTATGACGGACAAAGACAATAGCTGTCTGTTCACATCAAAAAACGTAATATTAAAAAGAAACTCAGTTATTGCTACAAAAGCAGATTTTCTTTTTACAGTTTTCTTCTCTTCGTATTTTCTACAACTGGCATGTTTAAGAATCCCAAATTCCGAATGAGATTTCTACTGGTCACTAAACTATGCTTTAAACAGAAGAAATTATATTTTGTTATTACTTCTTATGTTCTTCGTACACCTTTTATACAAGATACTAGATTATCTATCCACAAATGTTTCTCACAAAATATTGAACGACCACGATATTCCGATAAGATTAATTTCTCCAAAAGAAATAGTTTCTCTATACATTGTTCTGAGAACACTTGCTTCAGTTTATAAAAGAAATGCGACATAAAAGTGAAAAAAAATTGTACGTTTTTTTTCTGTTGCAAACGGAGTGAAGCCGAGACCTATTGTTCTAAATACTATATCAAAATTAATTGCTTTTCGTGTCTTCTAGATTTACAATGACGGAACATGATTTCTTTTTTTCGTAAAAGCGCATTTAATTTTCACTGAATGTGTTTCGTTCGTTTATTTCTGAGAGACAGATACATACATACATGCAGAGAGAGAGAGAGAGAGAGATAGGGAGTTTTAATTGCCTCTAGAAATTAAACCAGTGTTTCTACATATTACTGTTTATTAAAAGCAAAATAATGCTAGTAGCATTTGATATGTGAGGTCAGGGCAACTGAAAAACTGAATAGTCTTCCGTTCTAGAAACTGCTGTTCTTAAAGCTTATATAATTGTAACGACAAGCATCGTTTAGGTAATCCTGGTCGCGAACTTCCAATTAGAACTGGGAAGGGTTCGAATTCCGTAGCTGGCCATCCTGACTAAGGTTTTCCAGGGGTTTTCTCAGTATCGCCAGGCAAATGCTGGGATGGTAACTTAACTAAGGCCCTAATATATCCCTTCTGCATCTTATAGCCACCCCGTGAATTCGACGTGAGTCAAAGCTGCCGTAAATAAATTCAGACATCGTATAGGAAAACTTTTGAACGTTTTGTTTTTATTCAAACTCATTTCCTTTCTGTTTTATGAAATTAAACCATTAAGAATTGTCCGAAGCTTCCTTCATAAACATGATTCATTCAATATTTTGTTCACTTTCCAGGAATTCCATTTCGTTACCGACAAATTTCAACACCCTAACATTGCTTGTTGCTTATTCAACAAATAAAGGAAGTTCCGCCTAAAGAAAAAGACTTTTTTGGAATTTTTTGAACATATTGATATTTTCTTTAAATCAGCATTTAAAAAAAACTCAATAACAGTTCCCTTTGACTCCAGTAAAGGTGCTGAAACTTGCAAGTTGGAAGTAAAAGTGTGAGGTTCCAAATACAACATAACTAAAAGCTATTTAGTGTTGTTTCCATATGTTTGTGCTTTTTGTTTACTACGGGTGTTTTTAAAAATCGAAACAGAGAAATACAGTTCTTTGTTGACGCGAATTGCATTTTAAAATCAGAAGTTTCCAAATCCTGACACAAAATACAAGCACATGTCGGGGGCAAAAAGGTCGCTGTATCCATTAACTTCGTATCTCCTGTTTTATCCTATATTACAGAGAGAAAAAATATCCATTTTAAAAAATAAATTAGCTTGCAACACTGCGTGATCTGGCACAATACCCTCCCTCCTTCGTTTTCGAGAGGAAATCCAACGTCATAGGTCTATAAGTTGAAATTCACTAGTCTAATTTATTTAGACTTGACAGGTATCTACTATAGGTTACTGACGGATAGAACAAAAATAATATTCTAGAAGCCTCGCACCGTCAAAGAAAGACTTAATAGCAGATTGTTTAGAAAACAAATGAACCAAATATACCAGATCACTACTTTCTATAATTAGCACGTAAATTGCATCACCAGCAAAAAAATAGAAATGTGTACTTGTTTTATTATTTAGTACATTAATGGTTCATGATTTCAATAAAAGTCAATGAAAATATTTCTATTTCTCGGTTCCCTTTTACATATCTTTTATTGCTGGAAATCAATCCAAGTAAAGTTCTTTGAGTTTTACTTTTAATTCCGCGTCAGAATATTCTTTTAAAAATGCATTATCATATTACCTTCGAGTTCTTTTTTTTTATGCCTTAAGTAATTAGTTTCAAGTACTTGTCCTCTTCTTAAGATCGGCCTTGTCCTTGTTTCTACTTGTCCTTGAATTTTTATTATTCTAAATTTACAACAGGCATATCGAAATTGATCTGCCATAAGACAGTAGAATTTTCACAACCGACTGCTTTTATAACCACGCTAATGTTAGAAGCGTGTGTTTATGCGTAAGGTATGAATGTTCACCAATCCCTTTTATCTTGCCGAAAGTTTGAGAAAGGAATTCTTCGTTTAATATGCATGTCAGTAACATCTTCAGTCCTATTTTTCTTTCTTTGTGAAATTTCAGTTTGTTACTTGGCTTAATGAGCCGGTCTGTAATGCGATGTTGGGAAACAAGGTTCTCAATTGGTGTTATAACTTTTTTCGTTTCATCTCTTGTAAAATATATCACATCATTATCATAAGAATTGTTGTGATAAACAGACTGAAAATACTGTTATAAAGTTTATAAGAGCAGTGTATTGTGAAGTGTATCACTAAATTTATTACTTCACAACAATATTTCAATTTCACAATAGGAAAACAAAATTATTAATTTGAATTTTCGCAAATTTGAAATATCTGCTCCATAACGTCTTTGGTAATGTCCGTAGCTAGGTCGAACAAACAGCTGTAAGGCTTTATATAGACTACATTTAAAAACGTAAGACGTAAAACTCGAATAAAATAGTTAAATGTGGAAAATCGTTGTCAAAGTTTAAAGCTTCATTTGTTCTAAACTTTTTTCAACATTTTATTTTAAACACTAAAGAGTGAGATGTGAAAAGACTTGTAATCGCTGTGTAATATACTGGAGACAAAAACTAGTAAAAAGTGAGCAGTAGAACATTTTCTTTACTTGAATGTGTCCAGAAGGGATAGATAAGAGACATTTTTTTCTTTTCCAATTTTCAGAGCGGTGCCAACGACCTATTACAGTATGTTATCTTTCTTCAAAAGAAAACACCTGATCCATTTGTGAACGTGAATATAAAAACAATCTTATCTTTTGACTACATGTAAACATACGTTACGCAACCTGTCCCGCCTTTCCAGAACTATTTTAATAGCTTTTCTAAGACAGAAAAGTATCTTGCTTAAAACAATAGCAAAGATATTGAGAAAAATGCTATTTTTAGCACTCCTTGTAAATTTTCCACGAAATTGCAATTTTGGAAGTCCGGGACACATTCTCAAGATCTAATTTCAAATACCTATGCGGTGATTAAGTTAACAAATGCACTGCGTTCGATGTAGCTCAGTTGATTAAAAGCAACATGCTATAACCAAAATGATCCCGGTTCTATACCCGTTTGCGACGACTTCTACTTCTCTCTACGCTACCAAAACATGCTGTTGAGCATTCTAACTTCTGTGAGAAATCAAGAAGTAATATAATGTTCATTCATTTGATGTGTATAATCTGATTCATAAAAAGTGGTCCATGGAAAATATTTTTAAAGTCCAAAATATTGCATGATTTGACAACACTGACCCAGTGTATAAGTGTAAATTCTAAACACGTAAATTATTTGTTTTAAATCTCCGTAGAATACTGGTTAAATTTTGATATTACAAAATTTGCTATCAGTTATATTTTATGAATCTTAGTGTACATTTGAGAAGTAAATATGTTGTTCAAAATGTAGTTTTCGAGGAGGAACCTAAGCTAAGGTGGTCCACCCTGCCACGAAATCTGATATTGCCACTTGCGTAAATTTAATAGAGTAAATGACATGATACTATGCAACCAATGCTTGCGGTGTGTACCTGACAACTGTGAAGGACTCACCAGCGAAGTTAAAATTCCTAATTTCATATGCACGTTTTCCTAGACTTCTTATTAAGACCTTCACCATAATGTAAAGTATTCAGTATTGAAAGTGGTGTAAGAATGAAATTTAATGTATTCAGTATTTGAAGACTTTTACATTCAAATATATATATGTTAAATATATTTTACTTGTTCATGGAAGTTGTATTTGATGCAATCATTCGCTATTGTATTACAATCTGTAACTTCACTACATGGATCAACGTTTGAAACGATATAAGGTTTCAAAAATGTTCTGTACTTGTAAAGCCGCTGTATATTTTCTCCAATTAACTATCAGATTTTAAAGAAGAAAAATAATTTCTGAAATTATCCATTTCATTCATAAAAGCCGAGCATTCCTAAGCCATTATATCAGAATGAAGTCTTTAAACTGTATTGTCAGCCATTATTACGTTATATTTCATCGGAGACTTTCATTATCGTATACTTTGTCAATGTCAAACGCAAGTTCGAAGGCACTCAAAACGCAAATCATGTTTCAGTTAAAAAGCAACAAAAACGAACTTCTCGTATAAGAAGTCATTAACCTGCTTTTCTTGTAACGTCATTGAAACATTTTCCTTCGATTTGTGCATTTTTATTACTCTTTTGTGTTGTTTAATTTCACATTGGTTACGTGTTTTTATGGTTGAATATCCATTATTTTCCCCTCTCATATGCTAATCTCATCGTAAAAGTGCTTTATAACAATACACCTGTATTTATATCTATCTTTTCGCCTACACTTTACAGTTTTATGGTTTTAAATGATTGATCTGAGGAATTACAAGGATGTACGACTTGTATTCTAAATAGCAAATTAAAAACTGACAACAAGCATTTCCTAAAAAGAAAGAATCGCTTTTCATGAAAACAAGGTACAGAAATATGCAATTCGATCTGTTAATGTACTGTGCATTTATTCCCAGTATAATGAATTTTAATGTTTCGGCGCAAAAGAAATTTACAAACATTAATTTGATAGTCATTCGGAATGTAAGGAATCACGTAACTTTGTCATGTGTGTGTAGCCTCCGATAACTCTCATCTAACGTAATGATTTCAACCTAAATTGTATACCTCTACACACCTTCATTTTTTTCTCTCTCATTCCTAACCCAATAATATTTTACATAATTTTCATTTGCTAACATGCTTCTCTTGCTTTCTGCCTTGTTTGTTTGACCAGAGCCGATCAAAATACAATGAAGAGCCATCAACCAAGAACCAACACAGTTGACTCCTTTATCCGAGGTGACAGCTACTTCCTGCTGTAAACTTCCGACAGGAAGAAGTGCATTTTAAGAGATCTTAACAGGAAAAACGAGGTAAAACTACTCAGAATTCTATGTCATGTCTGGAACTTCCAGATTTCATTGAAATGTCTCACGTGTCGTATTTGTTCTTAACGTTTCACCTGTCTAGCGAGTTTTTATCTAAGCATCGAGGATGTTTTAAGCACTCGATACATAAATATGCTTGTTTATGTGATAATTTTACAATACCTATCCATTTTCCTGTTCTGAACAGAAGTATATAGTCTCACGCTATCTGCTGAGGAAATTCGCAAATTTCAATGGATAATTTTGACTTTAAACTGTTAGGAAGTAAAAATTCCTACTGAATAGGGTGTTTTGTTTATCATTTTAAGAGCAGCCCTGAAGAAACTTTAGTCTTAGAAGAGAAACCTTGTAAACAAAAAGTAAAATCTTTTTCAGGTGATATTGCACTTGTTATACATATTTTGGTTTCAATGACCTGACAACTTAATACTAAATTTACCCATAAAATGTATCTTTCTTTCACATGTGCGGTGATTCAAATAATGCAAATATCTTCTTTATTATCTAAATTTTGCACATTTAATCAACGATTTAGTTTACGAATCATAGATAAAATAATTCTAGGTAGCAATTCCCATTCTGTTCTTTGTTTCTTGAAATCTGGTGTCAGTCCAGACGAAACAGGATTGAAGTAATGTTAGCAAACCGTGCGTGATACGTACGCTTTTAATTGATTCTTGACCTGTAAAATGAAGTATCAGATATTCAGATTGCAGTACGTGCTTCTCTCGCTTTTTAAATCAAATTCAGAAACAATCATTGCTGATGCTGATCTCGGATACATATACAGTGTGCATCAAGTAACTAAATATGCTTTGACTGCAGTATATTTATTTTATAACTGAATGCATTAAAGTGTAAGTTTTGCTTTATCTCACGTGGAATATAATTTTGAATTTAATTTGTAAGGCCAATGGCCCAGGCCGCATGGATGAGGACGGGATGAATTGATGAAATGAAGAAAGTGGGAAGAAACGGTAGTACCTCCAGAAAACCCATGCACACAGTTTTCGTCCACCACAAAGCTCACATGATATGAGCAGAGATCGAACCGTCGATCTCTAGCACCAGAGGTGAGCTGTATGCTATTTAGCTACCATGGCCTGCGTGGGAAGTAAGTCGTTCCTTCTGTGTGATGGGACGGGAGGAAGACCCATTTGACTTCTTTGTTTAAAAACGTTATTCGCTTTCATTGAATTTACTTTTCTGGGACACGGTCTAAACCCGTGAATTTTAATTTTAATTTATTTTGGTCTTTAGGTATCTTTAGGTCTTTAGGCTTAGTCTTTTGTCTAAATCCGTCTCATATCTGATGTAAAACGTCCCTTTGCGAGTGCAAGATTATGGGAAATCAGGGTCTGGAAAATGGAAACCAGAGTCTGAATTAAAGACAGCGGGGTAGGAATTAGTTTTTTTTTTTTTTAAAAAAAAAAGATGGGCGTTATGATTAATTGAATTATTGTCAATGTCCTAAACCCGCAATCGAGATTTTGAGGACGGGGCCTACAAATTTTTTAGAGTAGTTTCCGAGCCACTCCATTTAAAAGATTTCCAAGAATATTGAACAAGTGATCACGACCATAGAAAGGGTTCAAGCCACCAATCACTTCCGTATACAAGCATTGAATGGGTCATTCTTCTACAGATCTAAAATAATTTCATGCACATGGAAAAGTACCAAAACCCTTTTCCAAAATTCTTTACGAATTAGATGTCCCCATTATGATAATGACATCTGGCATATAATTTTCTAGGTGAGCTAACGTGACAAGGACAGAGATGTTGACGGAAGCGTTCAGATCTTAGGCATGTGTTCCTGATATGGCTTTCTTGGAAAAGGCAGAAAACGTAGTTAAGTCTATTTATTATTCTGTGGGGTAAACTCTGCGAAATGGAGATTTTCCTATATGTATATATTAATTGCTTAAATATTAAGCAAATATTTCCAGTTTGACAGTTTTTCGAAGCAGACAGTACGGTACTTTTGTCCAGTTATAAACAAATTATAGATGTCTTTGGCAATGTTTACGCACCATTTCACTAGAGCAGGTTAGGACTATTAAAGAAGTTCGGTCCACTGCCAAACAAGAAAGAGGAAAGGAGCAAGACACATAAATGTTTGCAATTAGTAAATTCACGTGTTAGCGTGACAACAGTTAGCGGTTATGCAAATCCTGTTAGTGACAGGAAAATTATATCTTGTTTAATTTAGCCTTTAGAGAAAACAGCATGTGCGGAAAATTTGAAGGTATCACCGGATGTATTACCTGTGATTTTCATAATGTAACAACTTTTTTGTAATAACTGTTAAAGGACAGTAATTATTAGTAAGTAAACTTATAATGAAACATGTCTTTTTGTCCTGTCATACACAAATACTGTACAAGTGGTATTCGGTAACTCGGCATTCGATAATCCAAAATACCCAATAGAAATACGATTCTTGGGTACACTTTATTTTGTAAATGTAGATTTTGTTATTTCATTCAGATGTAATAGGTCCATTCTCTATCTACGAGGTACACTCCAATTCATGGCAAAGCCTCTAACTAGATACCATTGCTCTTTTGCGATTTTTATTTATGAAAATAAATAGGATTTCCAAAGAAACCCCGGAAACATATTTTTAGTTGTGGAACTTAAATAGGGATGTAGAGAAATGATGTCAAAATTTAAAAATCGCCTCCGCTCGGGCACGACAATGTAATGGGCGATTGTGTAATGCTATGCATTTTCAGCCATTTTCTTGCTGACTGCTGTGCCTCTGCTATGGTACCTTCAAACTAGATTCTGAACGACACCATTCCCACAGCTTCTTCTCTACCCCATTTCGACCTGATTTAAAAAAATAATAAACTTTTTAAAGACGTACTTTTCTTTAACAATTCGTACTAAAAAGTGAAAAATTATTTTGTTTGTGCATAATTATAAAGAAAAGCATGGGACGCTATCATATACAGTCACTTTATAAATTATTTTTAATCATGCATAAACAAAATTATTTTTACTATTTAGTACGAAGTGTTTAAGTAAAGTATCTTAAAAAAGTTTTTTTTATTATTATTTTTTTTTCGAGTTATTTCGTTGTTCGGGTAATTTTTCTCAAGCTAATATTTTGTGACCCAAATCCTAAAGTGTTCTGCAACCAGTCAAAACTAGACATCGTTGCAGGCTAGTATTTATTTTAGGATAAAAAAAAGTCCATTAAAAAAATATTAAAATGTGCTTTTAAAATATAGAAATATATAGAAATACATTAACGTAACAATAGAATATTGAATTGTGCCCCGACGTACGTCGCTGTACAAATTGTCATCACTGTATGACGTCGAGAAATGATTTAAATTAACGTTGCCAGATTTGAGGACACCACGAACCATTGTGAACTAAAGAAAAGAATGTTTAAAAAAAGGAGCCCAGACATCTTCATTCGTGGCTCTCTGGCCTTCGTTACACTTTGGCCGTGCCCGAGCGGAGGCGTTTTATTTTTTAAAAAAACTTTGATATTATTTTTCTGCAACCCGATTTAGGTTCCACAGCTAAAAAAATCTTTGTTTCCGGGGTTTATTTGGATGTCCTGTTCATTTTCAGAAATGAAATTCACAAGATCGTGATAATTCCAAAAAGAGTTCGTTCGGTAACCCAGTTACGAAATAGTCGGAAAATGTAAATTATTCGTTTTAATACTGCAGTGAAGATTGGTATTTTAGAATCATCTCCCAATTTCCAAACGAACTTTGGATATAGATGCTAGTCAAACCCACAAAAGCAAAGTAAATGAATGAAGGTGACCACTCAATTATTCAATTTAATGATAATACTTCTCCCTTCTGCATTCGCGTACACTTACATTTGGCAATATATGCCAACAATGTATATCGTAGATTTTTCGCGGCCTTCGCTCTCCTTTTCATTTACGTCCTACGTTTATTTGTCAATTGTGAACGTCCCAGCTCAGTTGGAAAAGTGTTCGCTTCCAACTGAGTCCTGGGATAGATCCCAGCGGCCAGCAAACTTGACTGAAATCTTTCCTGTTTTCTCTGCCACACCAAGCTAATGATTGATGATAACTTGAATAAGACACGATGCGATCGCTTCACATATGCTTCACCTTGTTATTTTTTTGTTGCTGTTAATATATCCAGTGTAAAATAGACACTGTGATAGCTGCATCGGAAATTCGTTAAATAAATAAATTATGGACAAATATAAAAGATAAAAGAGTTGATAATAAGTACCAAACAGAACATCCATTTCAATATTTGTTTCGTGTATGAGAATTGACTTCAAAAGGAAGTTACTAAGCATGTCAAAGAACTGCAAAATAATTTCTGTTGTTGTGTAGGTAAATTAACAGACATTTGTGATCTAATAGTTGCTTCTAATTACATATTGTCCTGCTTGGGAGTGTTTTATTTTTAACATTTTCCAAAATGCGCGTATTTGAATTAAACGTCTTGTCTCTTTTAACTTCCTCTTGGCCTCGAAATTATTGTGAAACTTCTTTTGACATCAAGTATCTTGCGTAATTTGTGTCACTGAAAGAAATACTCCCTCTCCCTCTTGTTTCCACTATTGCACACACACATCTTGTACATTCTTTGATGAAGTACTGTATATGTATATAAATGTACGTACAGTATAGATACTACGGACCTTATTCATTTGTTTATTTTGCCTCTATAGAAGAAGTATAAAAGAAAACGAACTCAATTTCACTGGTCTTTTCTTGCAGAATCATTTTGCGACATCCTAACAAAACTTGAATGAAAAGTGGGTGTGCGTGTGATTGAAGAAAGTTTTGGATAACACTAGAGAATAAAAGCTTGTTTTGACACGATTTGGCAACAGTTTTTACTCAGTGTTCCATCCAGTCGTACTTTAAAGAGGTGAGCGCCAGCCCAGACGAAAACTAATATTCACTGAACGTTCCAGGATTTATGAAAAATATAAAAAATATTATAGCTACTATCTTGCTTGTATATAGGATCTATATTTGCTTAATTTTACGAAAAAAAAATATATTTAAACGTTTGTTGTTGTACACTCATGCAAAATATAATAGGCTACTACCCAGCCCTTTTTCAATGTTGTAGACTGGTTGAAATTTTAAGCCTGTTAAACGCTAAATGGGGAAAAGAGGAACATTTCGTCTTAATAAAGCGAATAAAGAGAACTCTTTTGGAAGTTCTGGCTGAGAAAAGAGTAGAAATTTCTGCTCTAAAGAAGATGGGGTTTATGGTAACTCTTTTCGATGGAAACGTATGATCTTTTTTTTATGAATTTCCATCTATTGAGATTTTTTTTTCATCTTTTGAACATAAAAACGACACAATAAAACGTTGAAAATGTAAAAAGAAGCAAAAGGGAGCATTTTTTCTCGGTAAAAAGAGAAAAGGCATGTTATTATGAATGGAAAAGATAAGAAACACTTGATCTCGGTGGGAATTGAACGTGCTACCTTATGGTCAACGGTCCAATGCTCTGTCACCTGTGCTAGAGAGGCAGCTGCGAAAATAACACCTTCGAAAGGGTCTCTTTCGTCCCGAGAGGTACTTGAGAACAACGCTCAGAGATTACTGGTATATATCTTAGTCCTAATGTCTTCTGGTATAGTCTTGTCTTCCGCTAACGATAACAAACTTAACTAGTACCCATGATGCATTGTGAACTACTCTGAATAGATTAGAAATTAATCTTTCAAGTTTGAGTAACATTATTACCTCCGTAAAGCATCGGTATCCCATCTGAAAAGATCACATTTTCTATTCAAAGCGAGAGTATCTCGTTAAAACATTCTCCTTTCGATAGCAATACAATACTTTTCGGATTTAATGTGTAGGTTTCCCCCAACTTGTTCCGCTGTAACTCTTTCAATATTTTATTTCTGATGTTTCAAACATTGTTGCCTGTCGATGATGATATTTAATCGAAAACGTGTTTTCCTAGCTCAAAACCATGTAAGTACGTACCTCACTCGCTTACTCTCACACACACATTAGCACTCCCTAACTTTGCGTTCGTCTAAATACAGAATTTGCTGAGTGATACATTGATATTCCTTAATTCTAGAAAAAGCAACCTTGCTTTCATATTGATTCTTATTGACCAACCCATTGCAACAATGTTAATCTCACCTGAAGCATTTCAATATTCTGGTTTTGATTTCATTATATGAAATTTGAAAATGTGTTGCTCTGCACTACGAAGAGAAGCTTTACGCTCCTCTATTTCAAACTTATTGTATTAGAACACTAGCCTCCAACCACTGAGTATTGACTTCTGACTTTTGAAGTTATCTTGAACATAAGCTTCCTTTGTAGCAGTAAAAAATTAAATAACTTGCTGGCAATCACTCACATTCGAAAATGTTAACCGTTCCGTTCAGAAAATGGTATACCATGATTGTCCGGTTGTGTTTATCCGATGAAGAGCTCGAGTTTAAATCATATTTCTGTAAAGAAATACCAAAAATAAATATAATATAACATTATAAAAGAACCTTTGCTAATTAGTGAACAAGACTTTGTATTCTCTATACCATTGCTTCATAGCTATTCAAAGTTTGTTATAGTTAAGAATTAGTAAAGTGACATTCACTTCCTACAGTAGGCGGTTGTGTGAATCACCGAATCCTGTGGTCTAATCAGCACCGTCGCGGAACTTCAGTTCGGCAGTGGACAGCACGTTGCTTTGAGTTCTGCTGCCAATTATCCTGACTGAAGTTTTCCAGGATTTTTCTCGGTTTCATCAGGTAAAAGCCGACATGATACTGTCAGATAATGCTTTGATAAGGCCCTGGAACAGTGATCGGCGAGGTAGCATCTCTTAGACGTATCAGACTTAATGCTATTATATTGTCGAGCTTGTTGTTGATCAGCTTGCTCGAAACTGTAATAGGAGAATATCCATCAAGCTTGCTCATGGCAGGCTCGTCGAGCAAGCTGGACAACATTCGGAGAGATTAAATTTCCTGGCAGGCTGCAACCTTAGTAAATTTCCAGTAAACTTTTAACGCAACGGTGCCTTCAAACTCAATCACCAGTTTACTGTAAAATTGCCTAGCACTACCAATATACGGAATGAACTTAGGTGCCGGAAGATGAGATAGGTAAGGAACAAAGTACATGTAATAAGAAATGTCTTTGTTTCGTAACTTGATGAAAAATGTTCACAATGTTACGATGTCTCTACCACTGCTAGCGAAAGAAGAACGGTTGACTTCTTTTCCCGCCACACGAAAGTGGTTGGCTGAAAACAGCTGCATCGTCCCTCTCGGTTGGCTGGTTGACTGCTTCAAGAGGTCACAACTGAAAGACGATAGGAAAAAAAAATATCGTCACTGAGGCTGAAAATGGAGTAGCACTGTCATGAGTAAAAATGACGGAATGAACTCCCCTCACCACACACTCCAACCCATTTCACAAATAATAATTATTATAATTAATGACGGACGTCTCTCTTTTGGTAGAAAGTGTTAATATGCTGTTTAAAGATTTGTTTCGCTACAATTAGCTACCGTAGCTATCTTTCACTTACACTAAACTGGCAGTGAACAATCATTTATAGCAGTTGTTAAAGAATTCGAGGCTTTTTACGTTTTCGCCTGCATATATTTCTTATTTTTTATTCCATATGCAAATCAAATCTCTCTTTTTTTGTATTTTAAATAAATAATACTTTCTACTAACTAATTTAAGATTGTATCAGGATTTGAAATTAACTTTGATTTTTTTTTACTTCAATGGTCCTACAAAAATCTTACTGGCCCTTTTTCAGACCAGTAAATAATTAACCAGCGTAATTTTAGTCCACTTTATTATATTGATTTAGGCTTTCAATCCTTTATAGGATACCAAATACGAAAGGATAATTATTATAGCCTTGTGAATATTCTATGCCAAAACAAGCAAGACCATGCTTAACAAATATGAATGCTTGACGTCTGAATTATCACACTCACTTTGTTTTCATTACTCTAAATATATTTTTTCAAAGAATCTGCTGGGAGTCTGGGGCTGTAGGGAGAGATATTGGGGCGTCTGGTTCTATAAAGAAAGATTCTGCCGGAGCAACGTCATAATTACACAATATGGATTCAGTGATAAGACGGTGTATCCGCGTTGCATACGAATTGTGTTTCCTGTCTCCGGCACTTGCAGCATAGGTGTTGATCAGCTGATAGTTCCTAGTTATTTCGTTTCTCTAGATAGTTAGTTCCTAAGATTCTGCGATTTCACGATTTTTTATTTTTGTTTTTGAAAATAGAAAGAAAGCACTTCGATAAAACGTTAAAAACAGCCAACAGCTATGTTTCTTAATATACTGGAATTTTAGAAGGCGCTGGCCAACAGGACCACTGACATTTTTTAGTTACTGGCCGTTGTACTATCATGGCCAAAATTATGTTCACATGACTTTGTTATACATGATTTTTATCTAAGCCTACAAGATAGGCCACCCAACTAACGTAGAGTGGGCGGTGTGTGATTCTGAGAGAGTGTGAGTGAGCGAGCAAGGGTTGGAATTTTCTTTTCTTTAACAGAAAACATTATCACAT
>JAGDQP010013539.1:548-17038 GCA_022664845.1 Lepisma saccharinum
GTTACATAAGCCAGCTCTTTTGGTTGCTTCTTGTAAGCTACTGGACTTTGGAACTCTATTATAAACAATCCATGACATCGTCCTCTGATTTATATAACTTTCGAATTGGGACCTTTAATACATGTAAAGCTTCGAGTCCGAAATTTTGTCACACAATTACAAACTTTCTTAGAGACCAGCTTATTCATATAATTGCTTTTCAAGAGATCAGCTGTGTTAATCTTGATATTTATAATTATACTTATGTCAAAAATTATAATGTAGTAGAAAAAGTGGGATGCAGTTTTGCGATCAGAAAAGATATTGACTTTGACGTTGTCTATAAAAATCCAAACGGTAGAATTTTTGGTATATATATATAGAAGGTCTTACGATTATAAATGTTTATTTAAACAGTGGGTCTGACGGTAGACAGGGGCGTAAACAAGTTTTCTTTGAACTAGCCTGCTACCTTCAATCTATTAAAACTGGACACTATGTTATCGTGGGTGATTTTAATTCCATCTATGAACAAACTGCGTCTACCTCAAATAACAATTTTAGCCAGGAATTTCGACAGATTATGAACACCTTTCAGTTATGTGAAGTGTGGACATTTTTTAATCCACACCAAACATTGTATACATTCATCACTTCAAAGTGTAAAAGCAAATTAGATTATGCTCTGGTTTCGCCTCAACTGACACAGAGGCTCTGTTCTATAAAAAAACTATAAACTGGCGTACTCCGATCATAGTTCTTTGATTTTTGACTTTAAGTGGAATATACATTTATTTGTCAGAAAAGCCTATGTGTGGCGTCTTAATTCTACATTCTTGATAGATGAAAATTTCACGACACTCACCCAGGAATTGTGGGCGGAGACAGATAAATACTATCGTACCCCGTCTACTTCGTTAAGGGTCTGGGAAAAAACAAAAAAACGTTTTCGTAACGCATATAAATCTTTTACTTTTTCTTATTATGAGGATAAAAGGAAAATGTTAGCTTACTATCAGGAATTATTAACAGCGTATAATGACCAAGCTATGCTGAATTCTGATTACATTCCTAAAGTAAGACAAACACAAGCTCATATTAAGTTATTATTACAAGGTAATGTTATACAGGTCTAACTAAACGTAACAAATTAAGACAATGTGGTATTACTGAGACGTTAAACCTGGCAAATATTTTATTAGATCGGAAAAAGAGGGATACTAATTTCATTAAATCCTTCCGCAACGAACAAGGTATTATATTCCATGGTAATGATATTTACTCCGGTATACGTAACCAATATAGGGAGTTATTTCAACAAAACTATGCTCATGATTATGATATACTGAGGGAGTTTGAAATCCCTGGTCTACCGTCTCTCTCTACGGAAGATCATGTCGATTTGCAAGCACCTTTTACGACAACTGAAATTCTTACAGCCATCTCTCAACTTAACTCCTCTTCTATGGGGGGAGAGGATGGTTTTAACGTCGCTTGGATGAAACATAATAAGGAAAAGATAGCTTCTCATTTAATGTCCATTTTTAACTCCTTTTGGGATGCTCCCCAAGGTGACACTGAATTCTTCACTTCCATTGGTATTCTTATTAAGAAAAATCAGGAAATGGCTTCTGTTGATAATTGTCGCCTGATTCATCTTCAAAACAGTCATACAAAAACATTTTTTCGGTGTCTGGTGAATAGGCTTCATTCCTTTACCTCAAAATTACTCCATCCTTGTCAGAGCGGTCATAAGGGGACTAATCCTATCTACGTTCAGCTTATGAATATTCGTGACGTATTATTACAGGCTAATGCAGGTCAGACGTATCCTTTTCTTCTTCTTAAGACTGATTTTCGCCGTGCATTTGATAGTGTACATCATCCTTTCTTATTTCAAGTACTCACTCTTATGAACTTTCCACCTCGTTTCTTACAGTTGATGAAATGGGTATACACAAATCGTTTCGTTAAATTGTCCATTAATTCTGTTGTTGTTCCCAAAATTAAAATTGACGTTGGCGTTACTCAGGGGTGTTGCCTGTCCCCTATATTATATAGTTTGTCGTTAGTTCCATTCGTCACCGCTGCTTATTCTTCCCTTAGTGGAATCACTTTACTTCAAAATCCGTTAAAATGTATTGTTTATGCCGATGACACAACCTTTCTCATACAGAATAATCTCGAACTTGAAAATATTTTACACCTTATTACAAAGTTAGAACGTACCTCTGGCATCACATTGAACCCTCACAAAACCCATGCGTTAAATTTACAAGCAAATATAACAGGTTCGAGTCTTCAATCTCTTAATGTCAAGCCAACTCTCAATATTCTTGGTGTAGAATGGCATAGTGACTTTGCTACTACTGTGACTAACGCAGAAAGAAGACTTTTAAAAAAATTCACTATTGACACCTTAACTTATAATAAATGCCTTTCTTCTTTACTGGATAGAGCCAGATTTCTCAATACGTTTGTATTCAGTAAAATGTATTTTCATTTGCAGTTGTTTCCAGTCTCGAAATTATTTTGAGCTCAAGTTCACAAATATGTAGGATATTTTCTTTGGTTCAATCAACTTATTCGTACTCCTAGACCGGTATTATATAAAAGATTGGAAGAAGGAGGTATTCATTTGAAAAATATTCAAATTCAGGCTAAAGCATTGCTTTCACATCGATTGATTCAGGTCCTATGTAATTACACTGATAACTTTTCTTCGGATGCTTTACTTTTAACTATCAGGGACATAGACCTCAACGCACCGGTTAATATTCGATCGGTACAAGGTCCTATGAGGCCTTTCTCTTCTGAGTTGATAGAATTGGTTTACGCCATAATTGGTCAAATAACTATGGAAGATTATTCAGTAAAAGACTTATATAAATATTTTAATGAAAGAGTATTATCAGCTCCTGTTGCACACGGTACTGTTACGAATGCTGATTGGTCAATGATCTGTAAAAATTTGGCCGTTTTGAAATTTGACTCTGTATTACACCATCATATGTTCCTGCAAATCTATAATTTAGAGTATTTTGGAAGTAATCTTTATAAAAAAGGTATTCGAGATTCTGAAGCATGTAGCAAATGTAAATTGAGAGACGTATAGACATAAATTGATAGAGTGTCATCAAAAGGGACCTATTTGGATTAATTTTTGACAATATTAGGTCGTATTTTACGAGGAAACACGAAAGACATGACTTGTGAAAAAATATATTTGCAGAACCCAGTTTCCGGTTGTTTCCACCTGCAAAACAGAAATTTACCATGTGGCTCATAGCACAAACTTTGCTTATTTTCAAATTTGAACATGAATGGCAGGATGAAAATTGGTACGTGGATTTTTTATTGTATAAATATCGCAGGTTGAGTTCATTTTATAAAGAGACTGGTTTTGCTTCATATTATAAGGTGTTATATTAATTTTTATCTTCTCTGGTTTGTTATGGTTACGGTTAACTTTTCCTTGTTCAACTCTATATTGTAATTTTTGTCGATTTATCTTTGCTTTTTTGTATTTGGTTTTTTTGTTAAATAAAAAATTAAAAAAAAAAAGTGGTTAAGGAGTTGGACTCGAAATCCAATGGGTTCTACCCGCACAGGTTCGAATCCTGTCCACAGCGGTGAATTTTTATTTCAATCTGTAAGATTCGTTTATTCTGTACAAGTGATTAAGGCGTTTATATCTGACGAAACAAGTGTGAAAGGTGTAGGTTTCTCTAGCTGTTGACACTGAAATTATTCTGTATAAAACAAAGTGATAGAACTATTGTACTGTTCGAGTAATCGATATTTGCTGTACTCATGCTGTGATTTAAAAGAAAATAATAATAATTTGTGTAAGAGAAAGATACTAATGTAAGATGATCTACGAAAAATGCAAGAAAGTAATTAATAACAAATATGAACAGATAAAAAAAAAAAGTTACCCGGCTGGCCTAGGGGATAAGGTGTTGGATCAATGGCCAGGAGATAGCAAGTTCAATTCCCACCGAACTCATTATTTATTTTTATTCATTCATAAGAACATTATTTTTATATCTTACTCCATATGAATAATGCTCCTTTTTTTCTTCTTTTTACGTTTTCAATACTTTATTGCGTCGTTTTTATGTTCAAAAGATGAGCATTTCATCTCGGTACATGGAAATTCATCTAAAAAAGAATGATTCCATTCCCATCGAAGCTACCATAGATTCCATATTTTTTCGAGCGGAAATTTCTCATCTTTGACAAAAATCCACTTTAAAAGAGTGGTGCCCTGTTTCCGCTCTCGTAAGATGAAATATTCCGCTCAATTCGAGCGGAATTCCACTCCTCCGAATTTAGTGTGCATTTATATGTACTAAATATGAAAATATGTAAAAATCTGCCCTCTAGTGATGACTATCCCAAATGTAAGGAAATGAATTTGACTTCTATGGCCTTTAGGCATCTAAGGTTCAGGTTGATAACGAAATGGAAGAAGAAATCTGAGGAAGGCGCTGTTGAAATTACGAATACTGTGTTTGCTTATGAGCACAAAGTGTTGCCTTGAGTCACTAATTATGAATATTTATAGAACACATTGATGTTAAGAAACACCTTCAAATTATGTGCATTCCTCAATTTTAACTCGTGTGAACTGAAATCAAGAACCCTACAGAGGCTTGATGTACAGATAAAAACGGAAGTTGTCTCCATTTGAACTTTGGAAACCTCTCTTTTTCTTGTACGACGATGTAATATCTATCTAAAACACGACTTATGGGTGTTTGAAGTTGTGTGCGTGGTTAACTAACTTAGCTTTTCTCAAAGAATAAGTGCGGATAAGACAAAAAAAAAAAAGAAAGATAAGACCACAAAAATGTTATGTATTGAACTTTCTGACGCTTATCTTCCCTAACGTCATATTTGATATAAGTTCATTATTATTCATGTCTTACCATGTCAACATACACAGAGAAACCAGGAATTCCTCCGTCCCTAGGCACAACCATTCCCTACCCATTCTATTATATTCCCAGTAGTATCTTCGCTAAAGCAGAAAAAAAAAAAATATTGAGAAAAACTGATTTGATGAGAACAAAAATATCATATTTTTTTTCACTATATGCGACAGAGTAAATAAAAATATTTCTAGCAACGACTTCATATTGAAATACTTTCCGTTTTCAGCTGTCATATATTGTTTGCTGTTTGACGATCGTATGTACAATTGAAGCATCCCGGACCCATTGTTGCATTCAAAACCAAGTTTCCGTGAAAAAGCATACAAAATAAGACCAATATATTGACTCCCATCTTCACGGAAGTGTTTATATGGAGGCTGCCGAAATAAACTCTCACACGCAGACATTCAAAGTAAAGGGGCGTGAAAATGTAAAAAAGGGGAAAGAATTTAACGAAGCTGACATTCTTTTATCAACTTAAAAGGGGTCTTCTACAAGAAGACCGATAAAAAGGAAATCTTATATGCTCTTGTTAATAAAATAGAACAAATTGACATAAAAATCAATATCGCAACAACAGATGTGCGCTGAACAATGCGTTTTGACATACCTGTTAAGAGGAATTTTTGTAAAAAAAAATTTCCTGAATACCTATCATGTCTCAAGATACGTCTAGATTCACTTGTCATATTTCTTCTTTGGAAATCATTATAAATAATATCCCTCTTCAAAGACGTTTGAATATAAAATTCTCATTCAATAAGTGAGAAAAATTTTCATATATGCAAGCCTTCAAAGACTTCTGTGAATTCAAGAACCTTCTCTGCGCAATGACGTTAATATACAGATCAAACATAATATTCGATATGTCTTTGAATTGGAAAAATACAAAAGATGAAAACTTTCCAGCTGAAAGGAACTTATCTTTCTGCATGTCTTTGTTAGGTAATTCTTTGAATAGAGTTGTTTGGTTATTTGAATTTGTTTTATTCATTGTATTTAGGTGTCTTTGGCTCACTGTCAGGTAGGAATAGGATAGGAAAGAGGATGTGGGAAGGAAAAAACGATCCCGGCATTAACCTGGTGTGACGGAGAAAATCTCCTGAATCAAATATGGTCAACGCTGCAGCTCCACGTTCCTTCATTACTAATTGTACACGTTATTGAAGTACGAATTCGGTTAAGTTCGTGAAAGTGTGTTTTTTTGTTTTTTTGTTTACTTGTACTAAAGTTTAAATTTGAAATTTATTTATGGTCTTTATGCATCTAAGGCTTAGGCCGGGATAGGGGAGGGAAAAGAATTCGGGAAAGTGTCGACCAGGGACTGTCTTGAAGTGCCATCCCGACATTTGCCTGGTGTGACTGAGGAAAATCCATGGAAAAACCTCAGTCAGGATGCGACCTCCAGCTACCACTGAGCTACGGCGGCTCGGAACTGCTGAAATTTGAATAATCAACGTAGAACGAAATAGGAGGGAAAACCTACTTCAATTTAATTCTGTTCTGTGCATTTAGGGTGGAAAGAACAAGAAAATGAAATGTATGTACTACTACATTTATGGAACTGAGAGCCCCGAGGCAGAGGGAATCTCGTCAGCTGCTGCACCCTGAACTTTCTGCCTGGTATCATTCAGAAGAGTCGAGGGAGGAAAATATTTTGGTCCTGTAATAGGATCAGCCACTCTTTAGTTGCTAACTTCTATGGAGCCCTGCGGAAATGAGGTCAAGACCTTTGGGTGTGCTAAAGCATGCGGTAACCAAATTATGATCATTGACGCAAAAGGAAACCGCACTCGAAATGTTTGCCATGGATTCATCCGACGTTGCCAATAATTTCCTTGAAAATCTAAATATAAGAGCGAAAAACCATATAACTATTTTGCAGCTTCAAAGTTACAAAACCATTAATTCTAAGAAGCCCTTTTGTTTTTTTCTAAACTTGATTAACATTACACGTATTGTTAAAAAAAAACACGAAAAAGGCCTTCAAAATAAAAAAAAAATGCTAAGGTAATGCATAAATTTTGAATGTGAATGTGGAGGATTTCAGGCTATAATTAATGTGGATTCTTTAAGGGTTTCTTAACGTTAGTGTCAACGATCTCTATCGATAGATGGCAGCACTAACTCCGTATGTCTCTACTGTATTTCCTTCATTGCACGAAATTTCAATGGTGCTCCTTACAAATTCAAGACTAGAGAGTTTAAGCTTTCAGAGAAGAAAGTTCATTACCATTTCAAGAGTTCTATCCGTGGCGAGTTTTTATTTTCTATTTTGTTCATCGCTGAAAGAGCTTCATTGTTATAGATTTGGATAATCAACAATCAAGTGATTTCAACAATGAACAAAAAATAAAATAAAAATCAGCACAGATGAAACTCTCGAAATGGTTAGAAACTTTCTTCTCTGAAAGTTTGAACTCTCTAGGTTTTAATTGGTAGGAGCAGCATTGCATCAATACACAAACACAATATATTTTCATTGGATATAAATGAAAAGATAACAATAGAAGAAACTGAAAATATGATACGTTGTTCTCAAAGATTTTGTAAGGGATCGCAGGCCTATCCACTAGATGCAGCTGACGTAGTCCCCACGCTGGGGGCCAATTATGTAAGGTACCAAAGCCTATATATTTTGATGCAACTAATGTGGCCCCATACGGTGGAGACTAATAATATATCGTATACCAGTGGAGACCTAACTATATTATTTAATACGCAATGGCACCAAGAGAGTACCCTATGTTATACCTTTATACTAATTTCTACCTCGACTATGGGCGTGGGATGAACCGTAAACGCAATGCTGAAACGCAAATAATTGATAATTAGTACAAGAGAATGGAAATAGAAATAGCGGTAATGAGGACCCCTTCGTGCCTCATTTCTTAGACGGGTTGAAGTCAAGAATAATGAAAGGATGGTTAATTAACCCCTTCCTGCCTCATTTCTTAGACTGGTTGGAGTCAAGGAATAGGTTATACTATCACTTGCCTCATTGCTTAGACGGGTAGAAGCCAAGTATTTGATTGATGACCCCTTCCTGCCTTATTTCTTAGAGGGTCCGCGTCTAGAGTAGTGCCGCCTGCCTCATTTCTTAGACGGGCAAACACTAAGGATGGTAATAGGTAGGTACAATGAAGTACAAAGAGTACCAGAGAATAAATGAGAATGAAAGAGTAATTCTGATAAAGCACTTCAAAAGGTAGTCACCAATAAAGCATACAAGATATTGAATGATAATAGGTTTTATTGGTAGACTGCTTGACCGAAGAAGGAAACACCAAGCAAGAGAATTTGATATGGTTCGGGACGTAGCCCGAGAAAATCTGAGCTCCTAGCAATCTGCAACACCTTATATACATTTCGTTCGGGCACTCGGAAGTCCTCGGGTAGTGACGTCATATTAACCGAAGTCATCCTTTTGCACAATTCAGATACATTCACATATACACATGATATTACAATGTTTTTCTGCTAATTAGAATTTTATCGTTTAACGGTGCGCACGAGGTGTATAAAAGAATTTTATAGTTCCACCGTCCGCACAGAATTTTTTAAAAGAAGTTATCCAAAATAATGAAGTTATATAATAGAACTCAGGGATGGTGTAAATAATGAAATATACTAATTGTAAGAAACGCACATTGAATCAAACGTGAGGGACGTTACAATTTCAGTAGATAAGAGTTTCTTTGGGGCTTTTAAGATTTCAATATTCGGAACTCCTAAGACCTCTGAATTCAGAACTATTCAAAATTCCGAAAATTTCCGGTAATTCGACGTTTCAGAACATTACGGAGTAAATGGTAGACGATATTTGTTATGCAATTACTCAGTCAAGAAACATGTTCAGCTTCTTTCGACTGCAAGCCAAACTTATGAAATAATATTTCTTTTTTCTTTTAATTTATTTATTTAATCTGTCCTTCTGACTTCCTGGAATTCTGAAATTCCGATATTCCAGCTTTCCGAAATTGCGATATTCCGCAATCACAAATAAAGACATTTGCATTTCAAAATTCAGATTTCAGCTTCGAATTTCCGGACACTCCTGTGACAAGTTCAAGAGGCTGGTTCCTTCCGGGGTACAGGTTGGTACTTGTCTAGCTTCTTCGCGAACCTTTTCTCTGGAAGTGTCCCATCATGCATTAGACTTAAGGCAGGTAGAGGAAACAGAATACAGGACATCCACGTATGTAAGTACTTTTACATTATTTTCTTTAGTTCACAATGGTTCATCATGTCCTCAAATCTTGCAACGTTAATTTCACTCATTTCCCGACGTCATATAATGATGAAATATTGCATAGCAACATAAGTTGGGTGACAATACAATATTCCATTGTTACTTTCATATATTTCTTCATATAAAAGCATATTTTAATATTTATTTTTAATATGGACTTCTTTTTCCTAAAATAAATTCTAGCCTGCAACAATGTTGTGTTTGACTGTTGCAGAACACTTCAGAATTTGGGTGACAAACTATGAGAAAAAGTATTCGAATACCGAAATAATTTTTAAAAAAACTTTTTAAAGACATACTTTTCTTAAACGATTCGTACTAAAAAGTAAAAAAATAATTTTGTTTATGCATGACTACAAAAAAAGCATAGGGCGGGCCAATTGAAGAATTTCTAAAGTGACTGTATATGAGATTTCGCCCCATGCTTTTCTTTTTTGTTATGCCTAAACAATTTTTTTTTTTTTTACTTTTTAGTACGAATTGTTTAAGTAAGGTCTGTTTTTATTTATTTTTTTAAATAGCCTTGAAAAGAACTGTTAGAAGTGAATTATAACCAGTAATGAATCTGCTTTCTTTACACAAATCATTCCAAGGAGCCAGAATTCGCATCGCTTATTTAAAAACAAAAACAAATAGCAGCGTTTCCAAATCTAGCCATTTTGTACGTATAACTACTATTTAGAATACTCACTTAGTTACGAAAAATTCGTTTTTCTGTTGTTAAAATTCGGGAATTAGCCAATTTCTCCACATAATCCTGCTACAAAAAAACACCAATCTTCTCCATTGGTAGTACTGGAGTTAAGTCAGCTAATCGTTGCTAAAGTCTTTCCAATTGCCAACAGTTGGTAACACTGATGAAAAAAAATATATTTGATGTTGACGTGATTTAAAGAAAAATGGATGAACTTGAGTTATTTCGTTTCTCTTTTGAACGCAAACGAAAATATAGAGTTTCATAGTTTGTAGTAGTTGAGAGAAAGAAAAAGACCCAAGAAGCTTGAAAACCTAGACAGCATCAAAGGTCCACATGCGAGTTTTCTTCAATTTTCATCAATTAATCATCATAATAGTTTATTTTCACTTTAATATTAGTTATTTTCGTTTAAAACTAACAATTTTTCTAATTAATGAAAAAATGCATTAAAAACAAAACTTTAGCGAGGTTGTTGCTCCAAATAAAAAGAGATGAATCTTTCTCTTTCTCTCTCGCTCTCTCTCCACATATCAACGGTTTAATTATTTTTTTGGTCAAGTTCTGGTTTTTCTATTTCTTCAGATGTTGAATGCACAGCTAAAATAAGTGCCTCGTGTCTGACATGAAGCCAAATACTTCCCTCGCTCCACTTCCTAGCGGACAAGGTGAGGTACTGACACCAAACAAATCTTGCATGCGTGCGCGTACTTCATGTGTTTTCCTTTATTGAATACTAAAGAAAGCGAGATTACACAACATCGTAGCGTGAACCGTGGGTTTCTTCACCCCTTTTTCGGTTCTTCTAGATTCATTCTTCGTAATTCTGTGTAGTTTGTATTCCGCTAATGGAGCACTGGAATTTATCTTTCGGAGGAAAAAGGGTTTCCAAGTTCGGATTTACAATGGATCATCTTGATTGAGTTTGTTTTTTAAGTTCCTCCTACAATGCTTTTCAGAGTCACGTGGTGTTTGTGAAGCAGTTAGCAAACTTCATTAAGAGAATCAGTATTATCATTAGTTCTTTGTAAGTAACTTTATGTCCTTAACAATGTTTTCAGACTACAAGCCTGAAAGATGACGGCACTCTGTGAGCGCTCTTCCACGGATAGAAAGCGTTTAACATGTAAAACCTTTATACAAAGGTAACGATGACCAAACACCCATCCGCCAAGATCCGCTTCAGCTCTAAAATAAGATTCTAATCCGAGTTTCGGATATCCGGACCCTGATCCGGTTTTCCAGATCCAGTGTGGTTTTCGGATATCCAGAACTTTGAAAAGGCATTTACTTGATGAGACTGAGGAAAATCGTGGCAAGTTTTAGTTATGAAGGTTGACGTGAACGGAACGGAACGGAAGTTACTCCGATCCCTTGGTGTTTTTCTGAAGTCAGCGACGGTAAACTGAAACACAAAGGCAGGGTCATTAGTATGTGGCGACAGGTCCTTTGAAGTAAATTTTGCCTTCTCCACTCCTGACTGTCTTCCACTTTGTCCATTTGCCTTAAGAATGTTGACTAGGTGTCCGGGCCGACGTGATAATCGTGAGGGTTGAGGCGTCAAGCCAGCGACTCCAAGGTCCCGCGTTCGTATCCCGGCTGGACATGGGTGTTAGTGGATTGGGTGTGCCAAAGCATACGGCAACCAAATTATGATCATTGACGCAAAAGGAAACCGCACTCGAAATGTTTGCCATGGATTCATCCGACGTTGCCAATAATTTCCTTGAAAATCTAAACATAAGAGCGAAAAAAACATATAACTATTTTGCAGCTTCAAAGCTACAAAACCATTAATTCTAAGAAGCCCTTTTGTTTTTTTCTTAACTTGATTAACATTACACGTATTGTTAAAAAAAACAACATGAAAAAGGCCTTCAAAATTTAAAAAAAAAAAAAATGCTAAGGTAGTGCATAAATTTTGAATGTGAATGTGGAGGATTTCAGGCTATAATTAATGTGGATTCTTTAAGGGTTTCTTAACGTTAGTGTCAACGATCTCTATCGATAGATGGCAGCACTAACTCCGTATGTCTCTACTGTATTTCCTTCATTACACGAAATTTCAATGGTGCTCCTTACAAATTCAAGACTAGAGAGTTTAAGCTTTCAGAGAAGAAAGTTCATTACCATTTCAAGAGTTCTATCCGTGGCGAGCTTTTATTTTCTATTTTATTCATTGCTGAAAGAGCTTCATTGTTATAGATTTGGATATTCAACAATCAAGCCTTCTCTTATGGACCATTCATCAACAGAAACTAATAAAATAATGCTTTCACTTGGAAAATATACTGTTAGCTTTTCGTTAAATGATCCATAGGATGAGATTGTGGAATAGGCCCTCACCGCCCTAGGTCTACATTGCACCAAGAGAAGTGATTTGCAACTTGTAGCGGGTTTTCTTCAAGGAGATGATCCCCTTCCCGCTATTACCCTCAATGCAATATCTTCGACCTAGTTAGGTGCAACCGGCTGCATGGATGAGAAGATGTCTTGCGTTGTCGGTGAGAAATATTTCGTAGATCCCTTGGTGACCTACCTCAGGGGAGGGCATCAAGGAATCCAGAAAGTATAGGCAACGAATTTTCGTAAAGTCTCTGGGTTCGGCTGCTAGTAGAAGTCAGCGAGCCTATGTCAGCGAAACCAAGGGAGGAGAAAGATACGCACAAGTATGTGCGCTGTAGTCATGTCGTCTGCTGTGAAGGGTCACATCTTCTGCCGCGATGGTTCGAAAATTGTCCTGGCTCCTCACAGCACCTTCCTCTGCTGTCCACCCGATTTTGTTGTTTCGAGTGGGCGAATGCTCATACCGTCTGCTACTCACTCCTCCCGCAGTGTTGTTGTAGTGTCATATGATAGAAGTAGATTCGCAACCAAGCTGTGCATAACGCGCTCTCAGACACTTTCCGAAATTGCGCTGGCTCTACTCTCACTGACAACTCGAAACGCCTCATGTTCGGAACGGGGGTATTCAGAATATTAAAAATATTTCTTAGTAACGACTTTGCGTATTGTAAAGACTGAATCATGTGAGTAAAACAATTGTTTAAATTAAAACCATGACAGACCAGGTATTACTAGAAAATTAACAACAATAATTTGCATCGTCAGTTTTTTATTTTGTATTATAAAATATGTACACTGCATTATTAAATAATTTTCAGTAAATAATAAAACAGCTTCAAACAATAACACATTTAAAAAAGAAAGACACTACGAAGGTAATCCCCGGTACAATATTGTTCAACAGTTGCAGAAACAACTAGATGAAGTACCGGCAAAAAATTTGGGCGTAGTCCCCAATCCTGTCAATATGCAGTGTTGACAGAATGACACAAAATGATAGGAAATCTTTCTTTTTCGGAGCTTTCCATTCTTTTATATATATATATACATATAGTGCGAATAAAAATTAGTTTTGTAATCTTCTCGGTCTATTGTTTATAAGCTTGCAAACGAATCATGAACACATTTGAAACGATAATACGGGCTATACGTGTGCAAGAACCGATAGAAGAAATTGCTAGTTTCCCCTAAAAATCCATTGTTTGTGTAAAGGTAAACGGTACTCGGACATTTTTGTTACAAAATTTGTTCATTCTGTTACAGCTGTAATTTATTTAGCTGTTAAGAGCATTCGCCGAGGAACATCATCCTTTAAACATGTCACCATCCAATAGACACCATGAAACCTCACCACCAGGTAGGTGAAAAAGATGGATTACCGCCTACGTATTGACCTTATGACAATCAGAGGTGGGATTAGCTTAATAAAAAAAAATAATGAAAATACTAGGAAATATCCCTTACCTATGTTACGGGCATAGGCCATAGCTGCCTTTATGGAAAGTAAATGTAAACCAGATTTACCAATAACAGAATTAAGAGTTTGTCCTAAGGATAATTAAATGCTGCAACGGATTAATTTTTCCCTTTCCGTGTTCATTGTGCCATATAGTAATTCTTCTCTTGTGCAAAGCAGAATTACATACATCTCACTTGCATTCTGTTGTGATACCTAAATACGTACTTTATTCGCTGTATAAGCTGCGTTATTGTTCAACAACTCTGCACATGACTAGAATTTAATTACGTCTGATTTCATTTTCTCGTAACAGCATAAAACACTAATGAAATTGACCATTAAGCAACGGATATACAAAACAACGAACCTCCACAGCTCAAGGGAACAAATAAAAAACACTGACACTGCAGCTTGGACAAAATCGTAAACTTACTAAATAGCTTTTACAGGACATCTAAAAACTCGTTATGTAACACAATTAAAACAAAGGTCACACACACATGCAGCACTAGTTGAAGCAAATGAAAACATTTCCAATCTGTGTTTCTCAAATTAAGATTAATTTCAGATACTCGTTTGCACACATCCACCTTGCTTATTACGTTACGTTACGTTTGAATATGATATCAAATGAATGGTGTAACTAGCTTCATACGTTAAAAAAAGTAAAATAAAATAAAAACGCAGCACTGTCTGTACATGATACAAATTTCTTGGTATACGGCCTACATAATAACTAGAAACCCCAAGAAGAAAAAAAAATATTCTGGTCGCTAGAATGGAGTTGTAGAATCTAAAAATGAAAATAAAACTTCGTTCCAAAATCGTAAACGAAAACTTCTAAAAAAAATTTCATTGGCTGCTCATAATATTGTCCAAATCTTAAACACACATATGTCATGTATGTGTGTTCTCACTGTCATGTTTTGCGAGTAATAGAGAGTAGGGGAAGCAAAGCCTCATAATTTTGTCACCAGTAGAAGTGTTCATGACGCTATGTTTCAAGTAGAAAAGTTACAGCCTTGTTCCATCGGTGCAATATATCATCATCAGGCATAAAAACCATGTTCAGTTTGTTTGGTCCTTTGTCCAATACGTACTATTACAGTATAACAAACAATCATAGTATACAGAAAACTAATGCCAAGAATTGCAAATTATAGTAAAGAATCACTTCCCTAGGAATATTTAATAACATACTTATTTATGTGATTTATTCTAGTTATTGTATGCTAGAATTATTGTACATTAGAAATCCTAAAGTGTGTCCAATATTTTAATAACCTTTCAGCAACTATTGTAAGCAGCGCCTAAAATTCAACGAAATCACAGCTCCACACAGGTAAAAATTTTATATCGTATAGAAAAACTAGTTTAGTCAGCATTTGTTTTGATATAATTATAATCAGTGTTCTGTCCAGTACATCATGTTTACCTGCGACCAAAAATATTATTATTATTATTATTATTATGTAGGAAAATTTTGGCATTCAGAGCAAACAAAATTAAAGGTACATTAGGATACATATTTAATTGTATTGTATTAAACCATAAAATACAGGAAACAAACCGGATTTTTTCCCCATGAAACTTACGAACGGATAATATTTCCTGGGTTATGATTGGTTGTTGAGAGTCTACGGTGCTTCGGCTAAATTTTTGGCGGTTATCTCTGGTAGTACATATTTCTATAACGGATTCAAAGGATCGTGTAATTTTTATCTACGAAACAACACATTTCATTATATCGGAAAAGTGTAATGTCCTATTGAAACAACAGATAAACGTGCAGTCAGTTGCATATTTTAAAACTATATGAATGCAACCGAAAACGTTTGAAAACTAAATATAGTTAAAAAGTTCCTTCACCTCAAAATTGGCAATGGTTTTCCCTGCCATCTAGGAGACACCTATACGTATTAACTCTGGCTTAATATCATATACTGGCAGTTATATGGAATTGAGTAACCCATTGCATAATGAATGTATTGAATCAGTAAGACTTAGTTTGACACACTAAACGCGTTTAAATGCATAATCCGAGAAAAGTAAGGTACTCGCATTAATACCACTCCACACTTTAAGAATTATAGTTCCGCACTCCTTTCCTACAGTTCCACAAAGTGTGAAGTACACTCAATTTTAGGCCCTGATTGTAAGCCAAGTTTTCTCAGACTTAGGATCAGTTCTACAATCGACCGCTAAACTTCTAGTCAGCGCTAAGTTGAGACCAGGTCTGATTTTGGCCAATGAGAGTACGCAAAATGAGAGTTGGCCTCAACTTAGCGCTGACTAGAAGTTTGGCTGTCGATTGTAGAACTGACCCTTAGTCGTGTTTCATTTTTGAAGCGATAAAAATATATTTAAAAATATCATTTAGGCTTCTATTCATTTAAAATTTAAAACTTAAAATCAGAAGAGAAATTAAAATTGATTTTTAACAATTCCTTCTCAACACTAGAATTTGTATATGTATGTCTATTTATATGTCTATAGAACATTTATTCTCAGTATCCATTTTCAAATATACTGCACACGCACGTCTAGCCAAAATAAGTGAATAAAATAATAAGGTTCATTGTACTTCTCAGAGAAGTCATTTTTAGATACTTTTGTTCATTACTTAAAATTAATATAAATAATAAAAATAATAACTTCTTTGTTCATTACTTAAAATTAATATAAATAATAAAAATAATAACTTCTTTGTTCATTACTTAAAATTAATATAAAAATAATAACTTCTTTGTTCATTACTTAAAATTAATATAAATAATAAAAATAATAACTTCTTTGTTCATTACTTAAAATTAATATAAA
>JAGDQP010013539.1:17048-47551 GCA_022664845.1 Lepisma saccharinum
TAATAAAAATAATAACTTCTTTGTTCATTACTTAAAATTAATATAAAAAATAAAAATAACTTCTTTATTAACGTGTAATGTTTATGAACAGCTTTGGGACCTACCTATACAGTACAGTCTAATGTGAAATATTAGTATAAAATACCTAGATTACCAATTAAGGTGATTGGTGTTTAAAAAAACTCATACTAAACAATTTTAAAATGTTATCATAGAAAAACGAGTCGGATATAAACGTTTCCTAGACAAGTAAATAAGAATGGAATTGTGAGACGAATGATCAAATAGTGTGACACTAGGTTTAACCAGTTATTTAAATTAGCTACCGTTAAATACTATTATAATGAGATTACTAATTATACAGTTTGTTCATATGAGTAAGCATGCCCTATAATTAATTAATTTGTCATAGTTTTCTTACAATTCTGGTTAAGATATTTTCTGTCTCGTTCTTGGTACCAAGTAATTTGAGTTCTACCACTAGGAGAAGGTGTCCGTACTCTTAAATTATCCAATTACGTCAATTAGAACTTATTTGCAATTACGTCTTTTATAAATTGCTTATGAATTATTTCCTTTCTCTTCCATAATGGAACGAATAATAAAGTAATCTGAACCGGTAGCACAAGAATTTAACAAAGCATCTTTGTATTAAGTAAAGGAATCTGTAATTTTGCCTATCATAAATTTCAAAAGATCGGAAATGTCAGAATTTAAACTTTGAACCACCAATCAATGTCAAAATTTGAACTTTGTAGTATCAATCAATGTTAAAATTTGAACTCGTAATCATAAATTAGCCCACTCAAATTGTCGAGGACCGACCTCGCTTCACCCTCCTTAGGAAATTCGAACTTTGTGGTGCCCTGCCGCCACCCGCTCGAATTCGAAGAAATTCGAAACTCATCCTGTATACTAATGAGAGTCTGGTTGGGAATTGGGAAAGTCTCCCACTCTCCCTGAATTTGAACGTCAAGGTCAGCCAGATTCAGTTCGAAACAAAGAGCATTTCGAAAAAAGTTTGAAAGAAAAAAAGTTGAAAATTTGAACCATCCTATAAATCAGACTGGTTGGAATCCGCATTCAAATGTCTTACGGACGTTATGCAACGGGAGGGAAGGAGAGAGAGAGAGAGTAAAGTTCGAATTTTACTGAGCAGAGAATAAGAAGGGCTTTGAATTTCTAATGAGAAGAGTTCTGGAAAGGTCGGGAAACAAAGAATTGAACATATGCTCGAAACAAAGCTAAACCTCACACTCCCCGAATCTCAATGTCAAGGTCAACCAGTTTCAGTTCGAGACAAGGTTTGAAAAGAAGAAAAGTTGAAAATTTGAACTCCACACTACGTTAAGTATTTTGTTGTGAGGCAAGTTTGTGGTCATAAGGCTCTTGTGCAAGGTGAATCTAATGTGGTTTTGCTATTGTCTTCTGTTTGGGATAAAGATATTAACGTTCTATGGACGTGACCTTCAGTTTTAAGTGAATTTCGAATTACTTCTATCCACACTGAGGACCGAACACGGGACGCACTGATTGAATTTGAATTTATTTATGACCTTTGGACAACTTTGGCTTAGACCAGGATAGAGTGGGGGAGAGGGTTTGAATGAAGTCAGCCAGACCTAGTGGAAGGTACCATGTCGGCATTTGTCTGGTGTGACTGCTCAGTGAGATTAGGCAGCTTCCTAAATTTGTTGCCAGAACCCTCCGATTGGTAAACTACGATCTCTCGGTACGGATTCCTTGAGTGTAAGGTAGGCACGTATCCAGAAGTAGGCTTTGGGGGATCTAAGGGCTTCATGAAGGGGGGCTCCAAGGTATGTCTTGGCAAAAAATGTATATTGTATATACTGTACATATAATTACGCCTAAATCGTAATAATTCTGCCTAAAACTCTTAATCTTGGGGGGAATCCGGGCCCACCCCTTAAATAAGTCCCTGGAGTTAACCACTCATTGCAAATAACAGATAAAGAAAATGAAATCATGTATCTGATAACTGAATCACAACAAGTAGCAAGTTAGGTAAATTCTCTCTTTCTCCCTCCCTTTCCCCCCTCTCTCTTTGTCTCTCTGTGTTTGTGCTTTCCCTTTCTTACAACTTTTACGCTACGCACAAACACATAACACACAAACACACACGCACATAAACGCACACACATATACACGACAACTGGACTTTCAATATAGATTTCCAATTGGCCATTTTGTAGTTCGTCAATTACCTACCTTATGCAATATTCCCCCTTACTCCATTTACAAGCGATCTTCCAATACCGCAACCATAATTCTCGATTCAAATAAAAGAGGGCGCAGCTAATTTAACCACAGATTCAGTGAGAGGGGTTTCAAAACGTTCTCACGATATATTGATATGGCTGCACTATTTCGTAACCACAAATTGGAGCGCCATTTCGTGTTGGAATTGTAATAGAATTAGTCAATAAGAAGCGATATTACCCATTCTCTTTCGATTGGTGAACGATATATTCTGACTTCTTTCTGGTCCTTGTTTAACCGTAACATAAGCGAATCTTTTCTATAATAAATTAATTAATTAAACTTATTAAATAATTTACTAATTCTAACCTATAGCTTTGTGAAAAGTTTTAATACAATTTTAAGAAAGCAAACTTGGGCGAACTATTGAACAATAACTAACCAATTGTGGTTGGACAGATGCAAGTGAAACACAAAAATATTGATAATATGTTAGTCGTGCTATGAGATATTATGTGGTATAATTAACAATAGTACTCCATTGGTTTTGCCAAAAGCTTTAAATACACCACATGGTTTAATAAAAGTATACTGCGATGGCCTGAGCCATTTTTCGTGTATTTCTTCACATATTTCGAGATAAATCGGATTTAACGTTGCAGAGGCTCTGGTGTTAGTTATTTTTAAACAGGTAAAAGTTAACTGATTACTGCAGATTATAATTCCTATTATAGAGATCGTTTCACATAGATACATCTACAATGAATTGCTTACCACGTGCACAAAATATTAATTATATTTATTGTGCATCTTCAAAGCGGTGTTTCAGATAGTTTTGTTTCTTTTTATTTGTACTGAAGACACTTGATTTCAACATTGTGTACATTAGAAAATAAGTAGCGATTAGCACTTTCATTTGTTTCTAGCTTGTTTCATTATCCGCCAGAGGTGCTGTAATCTGTTTACGCACGTGTGCTCGACATTTTGACATGTACGATCAGATGATTTGATTGTTGCTTCTTTAATGGATTCTAGACGGCTGTTGTTGCATTTCTCTATTGTTTCGCAGTAAGCAGGTGTGTTACCAGACTTGTACATTGTGTTTCTAAGTCATCGAGAAGAGAAAACTCATAATTACAAGGAATCAGGGCAAGATTTTTAGCACTGAATGCAGAAGGAATATCCAATAGCGAAATCTACACGGCTTTGAATTGATTAAACAGTCGGAAATGGGCTGAAAAAGTAAACAGAGTCTAGAATGTCAAGTTGAAGATATAGATTTGTATGATAATCTATTTACATGCATTGAATCCACTTGTCCGCAAGGCAGTCCTCATTGGTGACTTCAATTTAGCGGAGATAACCGGTACCGAATTTGAATTTGAGCAAAGCACATCTTTAAAGTGTAGAAATTTATATAATTTTATAAATTTATATGATTTGAGGTCGTTCAACAATGTTGCCAATAATAATAATCGCACACTAGATCTAGTTCTGTCAAATTTTGAAAATATTGAAGTTATTAGAGAATTGTTACCATTGGTACTGAAAGATATCCATCACCCAGCTATAATCATACACATAGTTAACAGAAAGGTCAAGAAAGAAATGCAGAAAAGTAACACTTATTATTACAATTTTAGGAAGACAAATTTTCTTATGTTGTATCAGGAACACCACCACCCAGACGACACACGGACATCCCATGGATACCCTTGGCGGACATGTCGGATGTCCATAGGATGTCCGATAAAGGTCCCGCCGATGTGCAATGGATGTCCGTAGGACATCCATACGCAACTCCTGTAGACATCCGACGGACGTCCTTTTAGGTACGGAAGGGGTATTTATATGAGATGTAGGGATGTCCATCGGACATCTGTGCGCAAGTTTTAGGACATTCTACGGACGTCCTTTTTAGATCCGCAACGGACATTTGAAGGACAAATATGGATATCCATCGGACATCCGTAAGAAATACTTTTCGACATTCTACGGATGCCCTGTTTAGGTCAGCAACGTACATTTATAGGACCTCTATAGAGATGTCTATCGGACAGCAACGAACTCATAATTTCTTTAAATGTTTCATCCAGGCCCGGTAACGGACTAACGGTACTGTAAAAATGACATGAAAATTTCTATCCCCAACTTGTTTCACGGACACCGGAAGCGTTCCTGTCATTAAAAAAAAAATATATTCGCAATGCTACTTTGAAGACGCTTACTCGGTCGGTGTTTATTACTTATTCAGAAAGCTTCTATCACCGGATAAATACAGTATGACCGGATACATGAATACAGTACAGCGAATTGGAAAACACGACCCCTTGAATTCAATGCAATGTGATCAACACAATGTTACAAATCATAAAAGACACGGTATACGCTAAACGTTATTTAACCTACAGAACATGTGTGGACTTAAACCATAAGTGGACGTCTAACTCACTCCCATTTAAACACAAATGAATAATATATATCTTAAGAGGAATAGCAGTGCAAGAGAGGAAATACTGCAAACCCATTATAATGTGTTAATTTTACACATTTTACAGATAGTTCAGTTGCAGGCCAGGTTCGTAAATCGGACAAATTCTTACAAAAATAAACGTCTATTAAATATAACTTGCATTGTATAGTGTACCAGGGTTAATGTAACCTAACTTAACTTGAACCAACCTAACCTAGAATAACCTAATCTATTATAACTTAACCTAACCTAAAGAACCTAACCTGAATTAACATAACTTAACCCTATCCTAAACTAACCTAACCTAACATAACTTTAACTAACATAACCTGAGCTAACCTAACCTAAACTAACCTAACCACACCTCACCTCATTTAACCTAAGCACGCGTAACCACACTAAACCCTATGTCAGTCAAATGTGTAGAATTTTAAATGTACAAGTTTAAAAAACGATCTAATCTGACTTTTCTAGCCTAACGTAGCCCTATGTCATTAAAGTGTCTAAAATTTCAAAATGCATAAATACTACGGCGTAAGAGAGATCATTTGCGAAGATTTCAAGTGGGAAAAGCAATTAAAAGTAATTCGTAAAGTGATTTTTATGCTATGGGTGTTGGAATGCATATATAGTGAAAAAATACCGGTAAAATGCGTTTATCGTCGTAGCGCTTTAAGTTGTGAGGTAATGGGGAGAAAAGGAACAAACGTTGCAAGTTTCAACATTCTAGCACAACATTCCGTCTGACGCCCAGTTGCACTATCTGCACATCTATGAAACTTAAAAGCGGCCTTTCCGGTAACGTTCTATAGATAATTCGCTCGCCCGGTATAATAGAGTAGGTAACGGGTACTCTTACGGTCAATAATGAAAGCCGAAAATAAGAAAAGACACTGTTTTTTTTTAAAAAAAAAAGTTCTTTGTAAATTCAGTAGCGTGTACTGTATTGTACTTTAACATTACAGTGGTAGGCCTATGTTTGAAAAATTGTTTATTTTAAAATAAGTTGCTCTTTTAACGTGTTGTACAATACCAAACTACAATATGTCAATCACTATGTTTCTGGCCTAACCGAATTTTCGTTTCACCGAATCACTCTTGGACCCATCAGATTTAGTTAAATGAAACTCAAGTGTATATAAGCATTTTCCTATAAACTAATATCGTCACTGAAATTCTTCAGTTTTTCTTAAAATTAAAACCTTACACGAAATATATACACCTACTCCCTCGGCTGGAATAAACAAAAACAAATTAAAGCGCATTTCCCATTCACCAATAACGTTTCAACAAATGACGATCAGATTCCGTTTCTGATAGCTACTTTCCTAAAATCCCAATAGGCAAATTGAATTCAGGTTTCGCAAAAAATTTACAGGTTCCTTGCCAAATATCTTTCCAAGCCTGCAGTTAAAAATAGCATTTCATACTCATAAAACACCAAAATAACTCTAGCCCACACATATTTATCTGAATTTTTATATTAGCATCTGGAAATTGACCTTTAATAAGGAATAACAGGGAAGCGACTCCATCATTAATCGAGAACGACCACGTACTTTGAAGGACTGCTGAAAACTGGGAAATCTCAGCCAAGGTTGACATGCAGTTCCTGACTTAAACTCGAAACCTTCTGAATGTGAAGCAAACTCACGCGCATGAAACACCAACTCTCTCTATTAATAAAATAGGAGTATTTTAGACAATATTAAATAGCAGATTTTCCAAAATAATTAGTTGTACCACAATGCTCAGAGAGCACTTCCAATAAATATGGTACATATTTTCTCCAATTTCCCAACTTTATTTCTTTTCGTCTTTGATTATCTTCACACTTATATCTGGAAGGAAAATACTGGACATTGTAGGACATAAAGAGGATGTCCGAGGGATATCCGCGATGGATATAATTTGGACGTCCTGTTTCGGATGTCGCATGATATCCTGGATCTCTTCGGACATTCGGGACGTATTTTGGACATCCGACGGACGTCCGGTGTTGTGTGGGCAGGTATCCGTGTTGGTTCACCAAAGATATCATTAGAAAACTTAAGGTCAAATCATATTATCATAAACAATCCAGGGTTAAAACCATGAACTCAACACTTTTATATCAAGAATTTGCTCGATTACGTAGGGAAATTAAGAAATACATTAGAATTGCCTATAAGAGTTTTATAATTAATTCTGAAAATAATGTCAATACCAACTCGAGCGAACTATGGAATTTTATCAAAAATAAAAAAGGCATCTACCGCCAAATGTATTAAGATTTGAAGATCAGGAGTTATCTAGCAATGATGAGACAGGGAATGCATTCGCTCAGAATTTTCAATCGGTATTTCTATCCTCCTCTCACACATGTAATAATCTTAATGGTGATGCTGTTAGTAATAGAAATGATGAAATAGGGACACTGTACATTGACCAAATTCAACTAAAGGAAGTTGAAAATGCTATCAGAAATTTAAAATCGAAGACGACAGTTGGTTCTGATGGCATACCCTCATATTGTTATGCCCTTTACTTATTATCTTTACTCTCAAATAGATTAATGATGCTCCAGCTTTTACTTCTATGATTCGTTTATATCATGGGCTCTTCTATATAAGCCTCAGGGTAGGTTCTACCGATCATGGGCGTATAGTGACGTCATAATTAATTTACCAATGGCCAAGGTGCCTGCTTCATGGACCTCAAGAATTGGAGGTGAGGCGACACTTGGTATTACACTATAACTCTTGGCCTAGGGGATGCAAGATCCACTAGCGAGTTATGCCGCTTGACATAAGAAAAAGAGGTACTTCGTTTAAGAGTTTATTAGTCTGTGAAGACTATGATATTAAAGCTCTGTTGACAGATCCCCGACAACACAATTTATATACATAAGGTAAATTAGCTATCTAAGTTGTATTCAGCTTATACAAAATCTTGTGACTGAAAGTATTTACTTACAGCATTAAGCATTTGACAACATGACATAAATAATATCAAAATAGTTCTAGACTTCACTTTCTATTCATAAAGTAAATAATTTTCGTATATTGCTAAGTCATTTCTCAACATGTAAAAAAGCCTAGGAGCATACAAACAAACCAGAAATATAAACTATTTACAAGCTTCAATTGCTTATGCAAATACCGGTACCATATCTTTTAGTGCTGTGAATAAGAGTTTGTATTCAGAAATTCTCTTACAATCATTTCACATTAACTTTGCATACGTCGTTGCGTTAGGTTACATCATGATACGTAGTTTTCTGTAGGTTAGATTTAGTTAAACAAGCCGTATTATTTCTAACATTAACCGAATTTACATTATCCGAACCTAAAGCAATATAAACTAAAACAGACCTAACGGATATAAACTTTATTACAGAATGTTGGCTTTACTTGAGTTATTGCCAGCAGTTGCCTAAACTAATACAGCCTGAGCTAACATGGCTCACGTGGCTACATGTGACCATATCTATATGTAGTTAAGGGATGCGTTGATATATTTAAATATCCCCTATTGATAGCATTTAACTTATCCCTAAAAACATGTACTTTCCCCGACAAATGGAAATCTGCCCTGGTTTGTCCTATCCCAAAATCTGATCATAGTAGAGACATTAATGACTTCAGGCCAATTGCAATATTACCAGCTTTTGCAAAAGTATTTGAACAGATCTTATACAAGAGAATTAGTAATCATATTCAACCAGTTATCTCAACTAAGCAGCACGGCTTTGTTTCTCATAAACCCATGGTAACAAACTTAGCAGTTGTTACGGACTACATAGCAAATAAGTTGGATGAAGACAAACAAGTTGATGTGATTTATATTGACTTTGAGAAAGCATTTGACAGAGTTAATCACAATATATTACTGGAAAAATTAAATCACTATCACTTCTCACCCACTGTGATTATGCTCCTCTATTCGTACCTGACAAATCGCAAGCAATCAGTTGTCTATAAAGAATACAAATTATATGAATATTCTGCACTCTCAGGAGTTCCTCAAGGTTCAAACCTAGAACCTTTGTTATTCCTCTTGTTTGTTAATAACCTTCCTGATTATGTGCCTGATAATGAAAAAATTGTTATTTTCAGATGACTTCAAAATATATACAAAAGTCAATTCTATCGGAGACTGCATAAGACTTGAGCAAAGCTTAGATAATATTTCAAACTGGTGTGCTATTAATCAGCTTGGAGTCAACTTAAGTAAATGTAAAGTATTATCATTTAATAGAAATAAAACCACTCATCAATTTGATTATTCCATTAATATAATTGTACTAAACAGACCTATTGTAGTTAAGGATCTTGGTGTCAGTTTTGACTCGAAATTGACTTTTAACATACATGTTACAAATATAACAAATGAAGCCTTGAAGTTACTAGGATTCGTAATTAGGACCGGAAGAGAATTCAATAACATATCAACATTGGAAAAAATTTACTATACCTATGTTCGCTCCAAGGTAGAACATGCTTCTTCTATTTGGAATCCATATCAATTGAAACATTGCCTACAATTAGAGAAAATCTAATCAAAATTTCTTAAATTCCTGACTTTTAAAGAAACTCGAATCTATCCTGTTTATGATAGTTACAATGTACTCATTAAGAACTTTAATATTCAGAGCTTGGAACAAAGGCGCAACATTGCTGACCTGTTATTTCTTCAAAAAAAACTGTTCAAAATAAGTTAGATTGTATTGATTTAGTTTCAACATTACAGTTTCGTGTCCCATCACCTAAAACTAGCGTTAATAAAACTGGTCTCTTCCACTGTAAAAAGGCCAGAACCAATATCTTGATACGGTCACCAGTCTGAAGAACTTGTACAATATATAACAAATTCTGTACAATTCACAATGATCTGGACGTATGCTATATGTTGCCTAAAGAATTTAGAGATGCCATTGTCAATAAACTCACTCTGTACAACTGCTTTGTAAAGGTCAACACTATAAGTAGGCCATTGCCTGTTGTGTTGTCACTAAATAAATAAATACGTATGAAAATTGGACAAATGAGGATTGCAAGAGTGCGATTTTCTCAGGTGTTTGGTAATGGTGATGATTTGAAACTGGCTGGAGTTACAGGAGGATTGATTTATGGAAGCAAGGTTCATCAAAGGCGTAATGATGTGGAGAAGAATATTTTTCAAAGTGGAGGAATGAATTAAGGTTTGAATAGGAGTAATCGATTGATTAGATTACTGTGAAATATAAAAAATGGTTTTTGAGTACAGGTATGAAGGATTTCATTGTGCAGACCTCGGATGATTCATATTTCACGATGATATTGCCAGTTGTCGACGATGTAAGGTTGTGTTCTAGATCTAGTCACTCAGCAGTTACAATGACATCCCAATTCACCAGATATGAATCCCATTGAGAATTTGTGGTCGGTTATGGTTTCAAAACTGTTTGTAAATATTGCTCTGCTAGAAAAAGGAAATAATGTACAAAATTGTTGATGTTTGGTATCACAAAATTTAGCTTAGTGCAAGTCAGAAACTTCCTAGAGTCAATACCACAAATAGTTCTAACCCTCAAAAGGCTAGAGGTGAATACACAAAGTACTAAGGCAAAGTGATTTCCGCCTCATATTAAGTAAAAACTTAATGTATAATAATGTTTTTCAAAGCAATAATCAAATACTATCCCTTTGGTAAAATTTTAATTAGGATAGTTGTTATTCTCATTCTATAAAACCTGTCAGTGAGGATGTTTTTTGCCCAAATTGTATCATGATTCATGAACGTATCTCTAAAGAACTACGAAAATAGATTACAATATCCTATAGAACTTGCGTCAAAGCAAAGGAAGAAGATATAATTGTCAATGTAAATAATATATGGCAACTTTTAAACAATAAACATAAGAGCAATTCAAAGCATTCAATAACAAGAGACATTAAAGTTCTAGAAAATAGAGAGGTTGTAGCTAATCTATTTGCAAATTACGTACTTCAAATCTATGTAGAAGCCAAACAATTCTAATATGGATATTGAATCTTGAAACGGATGATGAACTTCCTAATTTTAAAATGTCAACTATTGGCATTATTAAAGTTGAACACGCGATCAAGAAACTGAAACCAAGAAAAGGGACTGAAGAAGATGGTGTCCCAACATATCTAATTAACCGAAGCACTAAAAACACCCTTATTTATTTTTTTTAAACGAAATTATAATGCTATGTTAGTTTCTTAACAAATTAAAAATTTTGAAAGTAACACAAAACACCTATACCTAATAAATGGAACGTCTTCCAGTGTTGAACATTTTAGGCCAATGTCGCTTCTGTCTACTTTCTCTAAAATTCTTGAAAACATTCTTCTAGATTCTATTCTCGAATCATGACTCACATTCAAGCGGCTATATCGTCCATCCAACACGGTTTCATACCACGGAGATCTGTAATTACTGTCTGAATTTACTCACTTTGTAGCTAGTAATTTAGACCGAAATGTACAAATGAATGTCAAGGAATTTGGATTAATTATTCATAACATACTTCTCAGTAAGTTACGTACATTAAATTTCCGTAAGAATGTTCTTAATTAAGCTTAACATATCTGAAAAATCGCAATCAGTGTGTAACATATGCTAATCATAACTCCTATGAGTATGATATGCTCATTGGCGTTCCTCAAGGTTCGAACATAGTCCCTGTTTTGCTTTTACTGTACATCAATGACTTGACAACCAACGGACAATATATCGCTGCTTCTCTTTGCGGATGACTTCAAACCTTTCTGGGTAATATAATCTTTTAATGACTGCTTAACGGTGTAGATTATCCCCGCCACCTTTCCATGGGAATTGTTTTACTCGTTTTGTGTCTCTCAGGAGCGTATGTTTTTACTTCTGTTTTCGCCTAGAGTTTCGTCATGTTTTCTTTGACTCATGCTGTTTTATAGAAATGCAATATTTTACACACGAACAGTATCATTTGCCGTTGGCATATTGTGATTTATATAGTAAACAATTAATAATACATTATACTCATATATTTGGAGAAACTTCATAAACCAAAACTCTACAAGAGTCAAAATAACCACAAAGGATAATTTCGTGAAAGCGGAACTTAAATATTCTACTTCTGAGAGACATAAGACGAGTAAAACGATTCCCATGTAAATCAATGGAAAGGTCATACCAAGGTGGCGGGGGTGATTTAAGGTTACAGGAGGACCTTGCCAGTAGTTAATACAAAAACTATTACATTATTAACAATAGTCTTGATTTCAATAAAAATAAATACCATGTAATGTCTATCACCAGATCAAAGAATTCTATTATTGCTGAGTACACATTGAATGGAGAGAATTTGAGAAAAGTTCATGTATGTACAGACCTTGTGGTAACGTATGACTCGGAGTAGATTTAATGGGAATATTAACATTAACGTTTAGGTTTAATACGTCAGAAAATAAATTTAACATGTCGTAACTTAATATTCATACTGCGTTGTTGCAAAGACTCCTCTAATACAAATACACTGAAAGGTTGATTTTCGTTCGCTCCATACTCGAATATGCTTCAATGACATGGACCCACTAGACAGAAAACATAGCAAATAGAGGCCATTCACACAAAATTTTTGCGTTTTCTGTTACATAGAGAAGAGAAAATACACAAAAATATGCTTAATATAATGAATTTCTAAAAAAATTAAGTTGACAAGGTTGGAGGAGAGACGAGTCTTGCATGACATGATAATGGTTGCACAAAATAATACATAATAACACAGATTCTCCTGGCCTGCTCTTTCAAGTCATCTTACACGTTCATCAAATGAAAACTCTGCCAAAATTTTTACTTCATGGGGAAAAAGAATGAATGTGATGAAGATATCTCCTTCCTACCTGGCGAATAGAAAATATATACAATAGGTTTTATATTGTTTCCTTCAGTTTCATCAGGCGAATGCCGGTCCTGGTCTATACCTTCCCCATCCTCTCTACTCTATCCCAGTCTGAGCTAAAGATGTCAAAAACTTATAAATATTTATTAATTAAAAAAATAAAAATGACAGATGGAAAACTTTTGCAAGTTCAAAATTTGTACAATTTGCAATACCGAACTTGTACGCTATAGCGAATATTCGTGTGATATATCGTATTATACAGCTTGTCAAATTTAGAAAATACACAAAAAGGCCATTTTCTTTGAATCTGTGTATACATAATATGTTTATATGTTAACATTGTTCTGTTGTTACTCTTGTTTAGTTTTTCACAGCTCACAGGTATTTGAAAAGAACATCGCTCGTAGAAAAGGCTGTTTTTTTGTTCCTGTGGGCCGGATGTCAGATCAGAATAGATCATGAGTGTGAAAAACTATAGAGAAATAAATGTTATATTGTTTTGTTTCTTTTTTATTTCGTGAACAGGAGTTTGAAAGTAAAACATGGTTTATTTAACCTTCCGTTTCTAGTAAAAGATTATACGAGGGAATATCACTAAGTTTTTGCCCTCCCATGAAAGGAATTAAACTGGACCTTTAGAACAGACATATTCTATTTTGTTCCTCTTCCACATAATCACCGTGCAAAAGTAACACGTTTGTACAAACAGCCTTTCAACTTCCACAGCTCTTTGTAGAAAGTGTCACATTGACTTGCAAACCACTGCTCCACAGCAGAAGTGACCTCATCATCTGAAGAAAAAGGCTTCCTTTCAGGGACTTCTTCATTTTTTGGGAACAGGAAGTGGGAAGGCGCAAGATCAGATGAATATAACGGATGGGGAAGTAACTGGTATACGAGGGGTTGCACAAGATTCACTGTTGCCTGGGCTCTGTGAGCAGGAGCATTGTTAACTAGCAGGAACGCTTTACTTCAAAGCGTCACAAAGTTTCTCCAACAGACGATTGTAATATTGTCCAGTCACGCTATGCTCATAGTTTTACACCTTTGGAATCCCAAAAAAACTGAAAGTATGATTTTTTTTGCAGAAGGCTGCACACCGTTTTATGGGGTGGGGAGTAGGGATGTGTTCACTGTTTGCTCGACTTTAGTTTCTGGGTCATCATAGTGATATAGCTAACATTTGTCCATAGTCACAAGACGATAAAAATCATTCTCATTAGCTGCACTGAGGGCCAACAGCCAACACTTCGTAAGCACAGTCGACTCATTGCTGTTTCTGAGCAGGGGTAAAGAACCTGGGAACCCACCGTGCTGAGACTTTTGATAGATGCAGGTGGTCATGTAAGATGGTGGATACGGAGCCTTAAGATATATTCACTTCGTTCATAATAGCAGGGATGGTCATTCATCTGTCCTCCATCACGAACCGTTTCACTTTCCGAATCATGTCGTAACTAATCGCTGAAAACGGATTGCCTTCCCTATGTTCGTCCTCCAGACTCATGCATCTGCATTTCAGCTGTCTCTTCCAAGTTTTAATAGTGCTTAAGGATGGACACTTTTCACCATAAAGAATTTTAATCACTTCATAAATCGCCATGGATTTCAATTTCATCCTTCTTAAAATGGAGGAACTTTATCACTGCGCGATATTCCACTTTTAACAATCACCACTTTCACTCATTCCGGATGGCGTAACCTGAAACCTCTTCAACCTAGAAAGATAAAAAATATATATTAATATATTATGTAAGGTTAATACATTTAGTTCAACTCCTTCCATGTGAGGGCAATATCATATTGATAGTCCATTTTGTAGTGTCACCAGCACGAAAACGCACAATGAAAACTATGGAGGCAAGGTAACTTAAACTGCTGCGAAGCCAAACCGAAGTAGCATGATGTGTTGCTTATTTCCTATCTCTTCCGTTGCTACTATCCTAATGGTTATTTACAATCATAATCGTGCAACACAGTGGTATGACCATTAGGATTAAACCTAATGGAGCCAAAATATGTTCTTCCCATGCCACTAGACATTGATGAGACAAGTTTGGGTCTTCTGCTGTTGAAGATTTGGTGTCACTACATGTATAGAAAACTTGATACGTTATTGTCACCAAGGGGATGCCTATCTTTACGTTAGGTGTCAATCACCGTTGGCATAGACTACACATGAATCTGTTTCGATGAACCATTTATCACAAAATCATGGTTGATAATTACTGAATTACAGATATCATGTGTAAAGGGGTCTCATCTGCACATCCTTGAGTTTCCAAGTCGTGCAGCCTCACACAACTCATCTGTAATGAAGATGTATGTGAGGCTGCTACTGATGTCACAAACAAATTTTCCATTTCGAATTCTGATGGTCGGCCGAGAACAAACAGAAGAAAGGAAGAGCCTTGAGTCGTCATGAAGAAACATCAATGTTTTCAATGGAAAAACGTGACATTCATACACCCACCTACAACTCTTTCATGTGTACATGCATGTGTGTGTGCTGCTGCTATACTGGTCTTAAGTGAGAATAGCGTTTGGAATGTTTCCAGAAACGAACTATAGCTCCAGCAATTCCATTAGAAGTGTTGGTACAAATAACAGTTATAATAAGAGAAGATACCAATTTATGATTGGGAATCGGCTACGGGGCTATTAATTCTCAAGATTATCTTCAAAGTTGATTTGACTTCGGGAAAGTCATTTCGCTGTGTACCCTAACTTGAGAATGTCTAAAAAAAACTTTAAAGAAAGCGAATCTTGTTTTAAAGAAAAAAAAAACCTTCTAATATATTTCCAGTTAACAATTTTACCCTCAGTCATAAACTCATTTTGTTAAATTTGGCGTACCATGAACTTAACGACAGTCCTTGACAAAGCAAAGCAAGAGAACTAAACCCAAGATTATTAGTAATTAATTGGATTTAAAGCCACTCATGTAGACAAGAAGTTAGCTGAACAAATTAAAGAACTTCGTTAGGTTCTGTTTGAAACGATTGGTAGAAGGGAGTTAAGTGGAAAAGAAATCAAGGAAGATTCACGATTCCTGGAATATCTTGTTTTCCTCTCATTTCTTTAATTGGCGAATTCTGTGCTTCATGAGCTAATCGAAGCTATGCTTTTCCTCTTGTTCAGTAAGATATAAGAAGTCTTTAATTTCAGAATTGAACTCATCTATACTAAGAGTCTTCAATTATTTCTTTATACCTACCTATATTGATGGTAATATCGCAATAAAAATGCCTTTGTGATCCGTATAGTTAGTCGAGTAAGAAAGTACTTGTGGTTACTCCGTATAATTGAATTGAATTGATGGTCTTTTGGTATCTTTCGCACAGGCCGGGTTCCATCCCGACATTGACTTGGTGCAACTGGTGATAACCTTGAAAAACTTCAGTCAGATAGTCGAACCCATGTCTCTACCCATTGCCATCCTGAAATCCGCGTCATTATCGCCTGGACCATGACAACTGGGTATTCCGCATAATTGTTTGTATGGAATAACTATAAAAACTTAAGTAAAAACGGCGTGTACTGGCATGAATTCATATTACAATAATATGTTGTTGTTTTTTAAGTTTCAAAACAGCATGATGAAAGGAACAATATAGGATGGTTCAGTTCAGTTAAATGTATAGTACGCTACTGCCCTCTGTAGAGTGAATAATCAGAGTATACGTGGAACGTATGAGTCATATATTCATTCTTCTCTGAAATATTTGTGCTGCATTTAGTAGTTTCTGAATACCGTGATTTTAATGTAATTATTATTATTTTATTTTTTTACCCTTGACATCTTGTCAAACGGTGGAGGTCCGGCAAAACGGGTTTTCGGACCGGAGTTCGTAATTTAAAGACCCCTGATCTATATCTTAAATTTACGTCTTACATAAAATATGTCTGATAGCAAAAAATCACACACACACTCTTCCACAAACTGCATAATGATGCAACAGGAAATTAGTGCTCTCAACGGGTCGGGTTGGTATGTCAATAGCGACCTAGTGCTCTAAATGGGGCTGGGTTTGGTCGGATTGAACCTCAAACCAGGCCAACCTGTGACCCAAGTAAATATGACCTGACCCGAATGAGTCTGTCCCGACCTGATTTGGTCTGACTCCACGCATGACCAGAGTGGCCCTGATCCAAATCGTGACCCGAGTTGGTCTGATCAAATCCGACTCGTGACTGGAGTGAGTTAATCTGACTCGACCCGAGTGGATATAACCTGACTTGACCTGTGCCCCGTGTCCATCTGACCTGGCTCGTTTGAGAGCACTAAGCAAACTCTTATGCGCTACCAGAGATACGACTGGTAGATCGATTTTAGTTGTTCACCTACTATTATTTCGGTGTTGGTACATTCTACACCCATGGGGGAAAAATATGTATTCCGAGAGCAGCATCTATCGTAACTTACATTTATGGATCGAACAGGTACCTATGCTTTAACACATGGCATGCCATTCCTCAGACATGTAACAAGAAGGCCATACCTCCCTGTCTTTTCCATAAATGTTACTTAAAGAAAAACACAGCTTTCTGACAAGACTGATATATTTTAATAATAAAAAGAAAATATTAGTTTCTTTTTATTATTAAAATATATCCGGTTCGTCAGAAAGCTGTGTTTTTTTATTCAAGATGGGTGCAAGACCGTATTGTCATAATATGCATGTTAGTTAAATAAAGCATGCACCTTTAAACAGGGTTCAATTTGGCTAATTTCCTGACAGGGGGAAGAATTAGTGAGACGTGTATTATACGGTATTTTGGGATCGTCCATATCTCAAGTTAGAGTTTATATATCTGTAAACAGAACCGGAGAAGAGTTTTGCAGGGAAGGGGGGCGGAATCCCAGCTATCCCCCGCTACAAATCGAACACCGCCCTTAAATCCTATGTTCACTGACCCATGATACTATGTTCCTGGAATACATATTTGGTTGAATGTTTGAGTTGTTTCTCCATTGCGCATTGTCTGTGAATCGAAATGTACATAAATGTTTTTGCTTACGAATATTCCTCCTATTGCTTTTTGGATGTATTCGTTAAATTTCTTCACGCCCTCGGATATTTATACAGGCTGTTTAAAAATAAACAGAAAGATTTTAGAAGTTAATTCTTCATATTACATGGATGAAAATTCATTGTGCCAAACGTTGTTTAAAAGAACGATTAGTTTCGGAGCTAAAGGCGGCCGAAGTTAGCACTGCATCGTCACAGATAACGTGATATCTCGATAAATAATAACGTAAGAAATGTTGGGTTACCGAGTGACAATCGAAGTTGTACCTGATTTGTTTGAAAATTGTTTAGGATTGAGGACTGCACCTTAGAATAGTTTCCTTGTAAGAACATGTCATTGTGATTGAACTGATCATGGGCGGTTACCAAGAATATGAATCTCCTTGAAGTTACAACCGAGTGATCGTAGTTCCGTTGGTAGACAGTAGGCTTAGCTTTCGGGAAGTTCTGGGTTCGATACTTAGGGCCTCCCATCCTGATTGAGTTTCTCCTAGATCGCAGAAGGCCAAAAATGAATTAAAATTAAAATTCCTTGCCGCTGCACTCCTTGATCATCAACCTTGCTCAAATATATTCTTGCGTAAGCCATAGTGCTGATACCGTCCATATAATTCATTTTATCTTTATCAAATATATTCTTTAGGTACAGCTGTGTAGGTCGTTCAAAGTCGTTAAACCTAGTAGTATTTTAATGTAGTCATCTTTTGTGACGTTGTTAGTCTTCCAATTGTTTACTTATTTCGCGTAGCTTTTCGTCGTTCAAATTGCTTCAGCAAATCAGGGTAGTTTCTCGTCGTTCAGATTGTTGTTACCAATTCAGGTAGCTTTTCGCCGTTCAAATTGTTTTACTGCATTTGGCTTGCTTTTGTGGTTCATATTGTTTTACCTAATTGGAGTACATTTTTGTCGTTCAAATTGTTTTACCTGATTTGGGTAGGTTCTCGTCGTTCAGATTGTTGTAACTAATTCAGATGTCTTTTCGTCATTCAAATTGTTTGACCTTATTTGAGTAGCTTTTGTGATTTATGTTGTTTTACCTGAATCGGGTAGTTTTAGTCCTTCATCTATTTTTTTCTTTATTTATTCCTTTGGATAGCTTTTGTGTCTCATATTGTTTTACCTAATTTGGGTAGATTTTCGACGTTCAAATTGTTTTACCTTATTGGGGTGGCTTTTGTGATTCACATTGTTTCACCTAATTGGGTAGATTTTTGTTGTTACTTTTTTGTTGTCTTTAGGTTCTAGGCAACAGGAGTCGTTGCAATGGAACCATGTAAGATACCCTGAATCAGGCATAAAATTGTCTCCCGTTGATTATTCCTTGAGAGGAGTAATAGCGATATTAGAAGGGACGGTTGAGGTATAAAACCCCGTCATCTTATCTAATCTTCGATTGTTAAATGAAGATGGAAAACAAGGATAAAAAAAACAAAAAAACAAAATGAACGAACGATTCCAGCTTTAAATACCGTGTATTTGCATCTTACTATCGCTTGTGAAATCTCCGTAGTCCAAAGAGACTCTCAACTCAGTGCGCGCTACATGACCCATTCGTGTTTGTAGTGGGTGCGGTGTTTGACTTGGCCGGAGGAAAACTGATCTAACCATGCACGAAGACCTGGGACTGTGACCATTTAGCTATCACGATGCTTTATCCTGATATTCTTGAGTGGAATGGAAGCTGAGAAGGAAAGTCGTGCTGTGTTCGTCCATGACACTTCAACCCTCATTCAAAAAAGAGTCCCCTTCTCCCGCTACAGTACTCACTCCATAGACCTTCTCCACTGAAAGTCAGACACGAAAATAAAAAAAATAAAAAGTTTCAAAAAAAGATACACATGCTGTCTAGAAGGATTCTGGTCAGGTAATCATTAAAAATAGAAGATAGATAGAGACTGCGAAGAGAGAGATCGAGAGAGATATTTGACTTCAAAATAAAAAGGAGAGACACGTGATACTTAATCAAGGTTACATACTTGTCAGTGCCTCATACTGTACTCTTAAGCTTTTATTACGTGCGTACTTCAAGAATGACATATTATGTCGTTACTGACTGCTTGAATTCATTAAGCCATCTATTGATTTGGCTGTTGCTTGAACGTCAAGTCTAAGTCAAGTTTAATAAGTCAGCAGGCTTTTGCATTATCTATTCGTTTGTGATGGCGCGATGAGTGAATGGTTAAAGAAACCACGAACCAGCTTAAAAAGAATAACAAGATCATAATACTGTACGTAGTTCCCTCACATGTTAATGTTACGAAACAATCAAGTAAATCACTTCTCGACAGCATACGAAAGGGTTGCTTGAAAGGCATTTTTATTCTGAATGCATAGGACTATTAGCATTTATTTAGCTGTGCTATTTTCTTTAATTCAAAGAGATAGGAAAGAGAACAGAGAAATTGATCATTAAGGTAACGTGGTTCAAGATTTCAAACGCCTTTAACATGCAAGCAACATATGGATTTAGGGCACAGTGTACAGAGTGGTATGCAACAACGAGTACTTTTTTATATCGATAAAATCAGGACGCTATACACATAAGGTAAAGCCAGGAGAGATTGCGACCAATTCAAGGAAATTTTACTAAAATTCTAATTGTTATGCAAACTTTTCAAAAAATATATAATAAATCACAGCCATATTCGATCCATTACTGGATGATGTCTCTGCCCGAAGGGAGGTCTCTTATCCAGTGCTGGGCTGCTGGGTACCACCAATTCTAGTGTTGGTTAACATCATCCGGGGTGTCCAACACCGTTTCTGTTGTTGACAAACACCTCTACCGGTATTCAGAAACACCGCTAGGAGTTGTTCCCTAACACTTCTAGCGATGTACTTTAACACTCCTAACGGTGTTTCTGAATACCGGTAGAGGTGTTTGTCAACACCTGAAACGGTGTTGGACACCCCGGTTGATGTTAACCAACACTAGAATTGGTGGTACCCAGCACTGGAATTGGTGTAGAGGTAGAGGTGTTCTCTTACACCTTTTGGGTCGGCAATAAACACCAATAATTTTTTTGAGTGCAGACTTTACAAGTCATTGTAATGCATAATGACAATGATTTTTTCAAAAACCTTAATTAGCGCAATCTCTCCTACTAGGGTAAGTAATGTTGCGCACATACATAGGAGAGACTGCGCATGAGAATAAAATAACATTGGATGGTACGAACTAAATAGCAACTACTGTTGTTATCCAAAACTGTTGTTCTACAAGAAGTAATTAGCCAAAGCAGTCTGAATATTAATATTATATGTTACATTTCTTACTCTTGGCAGTGTTTATAAACTTCACTAATACAATCGTAAGTGCACAGAGGAAAGGAATTTTATATTCTTCACACACTACATTCCTCCGTCAAGTAGTGGGCCAGAACTAAAAATGACACCGAAATTTAGCGCTGATTTATACATAACATTTCCTAATCTCTCCTCTCATTCTATTAAATGAATACCCTGCGCAATCTCTCCTACTTGACACTAGAACCAACTAGCCTCATTAGGGAGGAGAGATTGCACACCCCATGGTCTAGTGTTGTAACTAGACAGTGCCTCTAATTACAATGTTAGATAATTCGCCCCACAAGGGAAATTTATTTTTTACGCCTACTGAAAAATTTGCCCCACTGGACATGTGCCGTTTTGAAAATAAACTCTTTCTCTTTTTCTTGTTTATGTTACAAGAGTGCTCGTAGTTCTATCCATACATTTTTATATCCTATTTTTTCTATTCAGAGTTCTTATGGAAATTTTAATAATTTCTGTGTACCTGCTCTGATGAACTGGTTATACTTACATCCAGTATTGACTACTGTTTTGTTAATGAAGTGCTCAAAAATATAATTACCTTTTACGTAACTAGAAACTTCAATAATATTTTAGATGCACTGTAATACCACCAGTGCTGTACCCAGAAGAATGTTTTTGAACCCGCAATGATACACAGGTGAAATTATTTATTTGAATCAAATGACAGACCTTTGCATTTATCTTCAACAAAACAAAAACACAAGATATAGTGTAACGTTTTCCTTCATGTATATAACATTGCCTTCCTCAGACTAAACATCCTGAGGTATTCTTGTTTTGTTGAAGTTAAGTGTAGAGCCGTGTCAGTTGATTATAGCACTAACTTAATGGATACATGGCCTGGTTCTAATTATATCCAAAATGGGAAAATTGTGCATTGATCCATTCCCCCTTCCAGAGCCTATACTTGACCTTGATAAGTAGTGGACTTTTAATATATTTAACTGCAGTTAGTGTTTTAAGTTAGAGAATCTTGGGAAAACATCAGAACTTCAAGCTGCAAGATTGTGTGACACGACACATAAAACTTGTTTTCATCTTTTAATAATTTACACATACACACACGCACAAAGAGAGAAAGGGGAGGAGAGAAAGAGGGAGGGAGGGAGAGATCAAGAAAGAGGCCTTAACAGAAAAGATGTTCGGACAGAAAATCCTAATTGACACTCAGGCACAAATTGTTTCGTAAATATCTCCAGCATCACTGAACACTATGGCTGCCTTCATGAAATACAAACGAATCTTGGAAACTACCAAATATAATACACCCCTTGTCAACACTTTAACGAAAAGTAACTAATAAATGTGCTGTTGAAATAGTCCCATAGGGTGCTACTATATACACCCATTAAAAAAATCGACAAAGAAGTTACAAGATATGTGTAGCTCAAAACTATTTTGAATATTTAACACTCCTTTTTTTCTTTTCTTTTTTTTTTTTAATTTTATTTATACATCAAAACATCACCCCTTTTTCCTGTTTGTTTAGACAGAGTCCTTCCGGTGAAGATGGTTGGCCTTGACACATATGAAACAAACAGCGCTATCATCTTACCCTCACAGAATCCACCCATATTCTATTCTTCACATCGAAGAACATTCATCAGGTTTTTCGGTATCTTCCTTCAGATGCTTCTTCAAGGAAAAGATGGGGAGAACGAAGCTTGTCCTGAGTGTCTTGCTTTGAGGCAGGTCCGGGATCCTATAGAAAGAGCTACAACCCACCCTGATGTTTATTTCGACCCTTGCAGTTAAAGTCATGTCTGTTTGCTAAGAATGCGTTTGTATGTGTATACGCATGTGTGTGCTAAGGCTATAAATGTTGTTTATGGAGACGTTGTTCTTCCAGACGCTCTCCAAAAGGCTCTGGAAAACTTTTTGGTGAAGGCATTCCGCTACCGACGAATGGAGGATTTCCAAAAGAGGGGAGTAACTACAAGGGGAGAAAAAAAAGGTTACTAAAGTTTTTTAAAGTTGAAAAATCATGACTCTTTTATCCCTAGTGCTTGGTGACTGAACATTCTCAGTTTTATCGTCTGAAAGACTTTTATTGGCTGTTGTGCTCAAAATAACAACTTTGAAGACTGCAGATTTGATGCATGTATATATGGACATATTTATTTTTAGCTTTGTAACAAATACTTTGCTTTTGTCAAAGTGCATTGTAGTTGTTTGCTTCTCTGCTTTTCATTTTATGATATGTACGAAAATTACTATGCAAATAGTGTCATATCATATGCCAATTCCAGAAGTCAAGGGAAATAAATGTTCGAGATAATCTGTTATATCCCAGATCGGAAGGAAAACTTGCAACAAACTTGTAGCAGACTTGCAGTTCAAGTGAATCAAACTTGCAAGTGTGCTAGTTTGCTGCAAGTTTAATGCAAACCTCCAAGTTTCCGCAATTCGAACTTGCAGCAAACCTGCTTGTAAGTTTGCACAGCAAGCTATCTGCAAGCGTTTCCCTTGCACTGGAAGTCTGCTGCAAGTGTGTGCGTTTGCATTACGCCTGTTGGAAGTGTTTCATTTGCACTGCAAGTTTGCTGCAAGTGTGTGTGTAAGTTTGCATAGCAAGCCTTGGTTTCATTTGCCCGGCAAGTCTTCTGCAAGTGATAGTAGACAGTGGCACCGTACATTTAAGCTTAGGCTACATACAGCGACGTACATCATTGACAGGCGTACAAACAAGCTAGGCTACATATTTTTCCAGGTCAATAACATTTCACGTAACAACTTGCTTCTACATATTTTATTACACACTTATCACAAAATTACGTTATCCTTAAGACAGTCACATCCACCAAAGGAATAAAACAAAAACAATAATGGCGGCGTAGCGGTGGCGGTACTGTCGAACGGATTTGATATTTTTTCCACCTGGTGTTAAAAAGTGGAACTAAGACACTTGCTTTACAGACTTGCATCTATTTATCAGTGAACTTTATATACAAACCTGTAGATCATGTATATCTACTGCAAACTTCCTGTGGGCCTGCGATGCAAGGAATATCTAGCAAGTCAAAATCAAGTATAGTGAAGACTTTCAGCAAACCAACATGCTATCTGGGATAGAACCCAACGAGTTTTATATATAAAAGATCACATCGAACTTTTTTTAATTCTCCAATGTCACTTGTATCCAGGCGCGGATCCAGGCGCTATAGCCTACCCCCGTGATGTCCAGGTATACACTGGATAAAATGGCCTTCAATCCTATTTTACACTGGATAAAGTGACACAACTTTGGTTTATCCCCCTCTTGATACATTTTTCAAATAATTTATATTCGAAACATATAATTAGTTTCCAAATAATAATCATTAAATCCGGAAGAGATAGATAATACCACAGAGCACCGCATATAGACAAGTAACCTGCATTCTTAAATGTCTACACGTTTTCTCCTGACTTAGAAACACTTCTGTCCTCACCGCTTGATGGCTCTGACCTCAATTGCTAATTTTCTTAAAAGATCCTGGTAAACAGAAATTCTGTGAATGGTTCAGTATTTTCTTTAGCTGCAATATTGCAGTACGAACCAATCAGAAGCTTCAGTTTATCAGGATGTTTAAGAAATAAGCTATTGACCTCAGGGACATCTAGTGCTGAGGCAAGAAACTTCTTCGAATAAAGAAAGAAATGCGTACGTATTTATGACTGCAGGCTACTTCTCTGTATGCTTGTCTGTCATATTACTGTCAAAGGAGACGTGTCACATTTGCTTTTCTGTCATCGTTCTTCTGGACATCAGAGTATGCTAATGTATTAGTTAAGCCATGACGGGACTTCCTTTGCGTTTCTATGGCGACAGCACGTAAAGTTCAAATGGTTGGGCGATAACATGGGAAAGATAGGGTTATCTGTGAAAATAATTATCTTGAGATATTTTTGAGTGAAGAAGCAAGGCTTATCGAAATCGAAACCGCCGTACTGCGTACCTTTACATCATTTGATAGACAAGGAAGCATGTGCTTTCTGTTGTAACAAACATATACAGGGCGTCCCTGAAATAACCCCCAAACTTCGGCAGGTGGTTATTTACATCAAAACGAGAAAAATAGTTTCTTTGTTTAGAAATTCACAATTAGGATTAAATTTCGAAGTTACAGGATCTTAAAGTTACGACGGCATCGTCAGAAATGACGTTATATCTTGACACATCATGGCGTAAGTGGTGTAGGCTTAACAAGTCACACTCAAAGTAGTACCCGATACATCTATTTAAGCTATGTTTATGACAACACTAGTCATAACATATGGAAATAGTCTCATATGCCCGGAAAGAACAAAAATGCCGCCGGAGATGCGCAAATCTTAAAAGGGATTTCCAGAAAGAATTTTTATCTTTGAAGTATTAAATAGGATAAAAGGATTAAAATATTTCAAAACTGTCCAAAATGAAATTCCTGCACATTTCACTTCTCGAGAAATTTCACAAATTACAATGTAGATTGATTGAAACCACAGGAATAAGAACGGTCACTGGGTCAATTGGTTGAAGATTCGACCATCGCGGGTCCCCGAGTTGTCAGTCTGGTAATTTCGATCAAGACCTGATTCCGAGTCATTCGGGTTAAGACTGGTTCAATCGGGTCATCTTGGTCAATTGTGGAACTAGGTCATCCGGGTCTTCGGGTCACCTATGATTGTGTCTCGCCAGGTCCCCGGGTCATCTGACCCAGTTTCAGCTCTGATAAGAATATTGTACTGCAACTACTGAAGACTTTTTAAGATAAGTACATTTTCTTTTAAAATATTGATGACAATACAATCAGGAGCGTCTGTTGGAACCTAGCGGAAGCTATGTAAGCCAGCGTAAACTATTTGAACTATTGGAAATCCTTTGATAGTCACCACTTAGGCTTCGTTCTAGCACAGTTGGGAAAGTGTTGGCTTCACATTCGGGAGATCCTGAATTCGATACCAGGGGTCTATCATCCTGAGATTTTACCAGGGTGTTTCCTCAATCACACCAGGCAAATGCCGGGATGGTACCTTCAAAATAGGCCTTTTTACACCCTTTCCTAACCTATCTCAGCCTGAGACATAGATAATGAAAAATCAAATAAAAGTCGTTCTAGCACTGTTGTAGTTCTAAAGATTTTATCATGAACAGTGTGCTTGTGATTGTATTCACAAGTTTTTGCAATCTTTAATTCATTACTTGCCTGGTCTGAGTCTTAGGTGTCTAAAAGCTATAAATAAAAACTCAAAATCGAATTCATAATTCATTACTAGTCTACGTCCTTGAAAATCTCAGTGAGTCGTCTTTTTCTACATTTTCGTTTCAATATTCCTTACTGACAGACTAATTGATAAACCTACAAATATATCTGAATTAATGGGAAGCTTCTCATAATATCAATAGCATTTCTGCTGACAGATGTGCTGTATGTATTTATTATCATGTATTTTCACCATATGCTTCCGGGTATGGACAGGGAGAGTTCATTTATGTATACTAATTACAGTTTCAGGCATTTTCATTTGTAGCGTTACGAAAGGAACAAAACAGACTGCAGGATACGCTGTAAGCAAGTATGTTTTTTCTCTAATTGAAAGACTGGATTTTGTTTGATAATACCGTGAACACCTTGCGGCTATAAATGTTAATACCGTAAGCCAAATAAAATATATTGGAAATATTAAGCCATCAAGTAGTAAATTATTTTCTCTTGCTCAGAATAAAATTCGATTGGAATCTTTATCACAGTTGCCCTTTAAATAATGATTTTTTTCTTTCATGTATTGAAATCTCAAGCGTAATGAACTCGGTGTTTTTATTTTATTATGTTACAGTTATTTCATTTTATTTTTGCACACCAGGCTGATGCCTAATTACAGCATATTGATTTGGAAGAACTCAAACAATAGTTAATCTCAGTTATTAAATCTTTACAGTCGTTAGTGTCCTTTCGAAAGTGACAGACCCTTCAATGCTCGTTAAGTCCTCTCCATTTATCCGGATCTAGCGGTTTCCTATTTTGTCTCGGTATACGATCTTTCTTAATACTGTCAAGGAGTTGAATTCGTCTTCCTTTCAGCCTCAAGCATACCTTCAATTGCATCTCTCAGTATATCTCTGCCTAGTCAATGTCCTAACCAGTTTCTTTACCTCTTCTTTATTTCCAGTATTGTTCATCTCTCTTTCTCCCACTCTCTTGAACCCTTCATCATTTCATATATTTGTTTGTAGCTGATTTCTTGACTCTTCTCTATATTCACATTTCGAAACCTTCCAATTGTCTATTGTTCCCTATCAGCAAGACACGTCGGGCCGACGTCAGGCCAACGGTGGCCCGACTGCGCAACAGTTGGACCACAGCTGGGCCTACGCCGGCCTGACGTGTCTTGTTGATAGGGTCACACTCTTTCGTAGAGTTCACGTTTCGTCTCCATAGAACACAATACTCCATACAAAACATTTGACCAATCTTAAGTGCTTGTTCATCGGTCCAGAGAAAATATTGTTCTCATTGAATACCTCTTGCGTCATTCCTATTCTTGCCTTTATCTCTTTTTCACAGTTAATGTTCTCATTTATAGTATTTCTCAAATACCTACTTTTTCTCTTCCAATTATTGTTTGCTGTCAATTACTAAATACAATTTAACCAATTCAAGATACACATTAAAATGAAACTGCTGATTACAGGTAGAGAATAAAAATGTAAAAACAAACAAATTAATGCTGCGATTCTGCAATATGAACAATCGCGAAGTCCCCGGTCCCTTGCTCGCTGTTACGGTAATGTATCAATTTCTTCTTTCCTTTTTATCATTGTATTAAACAAACTGCATTATTTTTCTGGTGGATACTAGTTCAATAAATACTGCTCTTACAGAGCTGAAACGGGTCACCGGATCAATCAGGTCATTCGGGTCAAGGTTTGGACCCGGTCTGACCCAATGACCCGATTCAGACCCGGTAACCCGGAGGACGAAACAGGTTTTTAATTGTTTCCTTTCATTTGAACAGTGTTTCTTTCAGGGATGAAGATGTTACCCCCACAACACGAAAAATACGACGCGGAAATTCTCAGAAAATTTATATTTCCCAGGCCGGGTCAATCGTGGTCATTCGGGTCAAGTTTTGGACTGGTTCACCTATGATCGGGTCAGGCTGGGTCACCAAAACTGACCCGGTTTCAGATCTGCACGTACCAAGGTTTTTCTCAGCTTTACTGGACAAATGCCATGATAGTACCTGAACTAGGACTCTAGCTAGCTGTCTTGGCTCATTCAGTTGACTTGAAAGGCCTACTACCAGCGTTCGATTTGTAGCGGGGGATGGTTGAGATTTCTCCCTCTCTGCAAAAATCTTACCTGGTTCTGTTTACAGATATATACATTTAGCTTGCGATATGGATGATCCCAAAATATCGTATAGTAAATACCTCACTAATTCTCTCCCTCTCTGGAAATTGCACAAATCAAACACTGCATACTACAGATCTCCTGCAGCTAGCAAGCAAGAATAACAAGCATTTGAACAACATATAGCTATAAAAGCATGTTACGTGTACCCTGGAGCATACACCTTTATACATAGTCTAGGCGTGTACGCATGCAAATTCAGTATTCAACTACATGTGACTGGAAGTTTATTTAAGGCCTTTAGGCAACATTAGCTCAGGCCGAATGGATGATGAATTTGCTGGAATAAAGAACGTGGGAAGAAAAGGGAGAACCCCGAAAAAAAGCACTCACATGGTGTTTGGCCATCACAAAACGCATGGCATAAGCCCGGATCGAACCGACGACTCCACGCGCCAGAGGTGAGCGCTCTACGAGTGAACCTCCGCGGCCCAGCAGACTTAGGAAACAAACGGGTTAAAATTGTTCACTGGAATGAATTACATTATATCAACCGTATTTTATCGTTTGGTCAATATCTACGTATAAAGGAAAAATACCTGTTTTAAATTCGGTAATTGCACAGATTCATCGAGACCATCTCGGTATTTGAATATACTTGGAATAGGTTAATAAGCATAGCCAATTTCAGTTTGAAAGCGTTACCTCCAATCGTTGTGAGACGGCTTTTTAGAAATAAGCAGATGAAATAGAGAAGAGGGAACACACAGTGCAAATTACAATCTCGGAAGAATCACAAAACAAAATGATTCGTGATCCTCTTTTATCAAAAATAAGCGAAACATATCACGTATACAAATCCCGATTGATTTACAACACAGGAAACCGTGTGACGTAATTATCATACAAACTGCTTTCTCGTCTTCGTCTGTTTTTTTTTCTCTCTCTCTTTTCTTTTATTTCTCAGAGTAGTTTTATTTGTAGAGAAGTTCATGTTATCTCTCGCTCCTCCTCTTCGCGGCAATATTCTCATTCTAGAGACGCAGTTTTCGCTTATTTTGAATGCTGTTCGCGAAAGGCAAAACGTGGGAAAAAGTGTCAAGAGAAGTTACAATTCAATTGCATTATACAACTTTAGACAGCAAGTATTTGTTGTGCAGTGTTTCACGTGGATTCCTGTAGTCAAATAAGTTGCACAAGTTGGAGACATTTTCCAGAAGCTAAACTCAAGAAAACTTACTTCGTGTTCTGTGGGCGTTTATTCTTTAAGGGTTTCTTAAAAGTTATTGCCAGTGATCTCTGTCGGTAGATGGCAGTACTAACTCCGTATGTCTCTATACTGTATATTCTTCGTTGCACGAAATGCTCCTATACAAATTCAAGACTAGAGAGTTCAAACTGCCAGAGAAGTAACTTCATAAACATTTCAAGTGTTCTATCCGTGCCGATTTTTTAATTTTCTTTCTTGTTTCATTGTTGAAAGAGCTTCATTGTTATAGTTTTTTTCATATCCATAACAACAATGAAGCCATTTCAACAATGAACAAGAAAGAAAATAGAAATCGGCACGGATAGAACTCTTGAATTAGTTATGAACTTTCTTCCTTGAAAGTTTGAACTCTCTACGCTTGAATATTGTAGGAGCAGCATTTAAATTTCGTACAACGATAAAAATACATTAGACATATACGGAGATAGTGCTGCTATCTTTTGTTGGACATCTTGGCTTTACATTAACCTTAATAGTAACTTTTGAGTGAAGCAATACGAATAATAGAGTGGCAATATTTAAAATTTAACCTTGCAGTGTAAAGGTTCTGATTTTAACCAAAGTATAATTCATTCTCAAATAAATGAATTAATCAGCCATTGTACTTCATCCATACATGTCCAGCTACACTAAAAAAAAGAAAAAAAGGTGTTTATTGCCACCCCAAAAGGTGTAATAGAACACCTCTACCTCTACACCAATTCTAGTGCTGGGTAACACCAATTCTAGTGTTCGTTAACACCATCCGGGATGTCCAACACCGTTTCTGGTGTTGACAAATACCTCTACTGGTATTCAGAAACACTGTTAGGAGTGTTAAAGTGCACCGCTAGAAGTGTTAGGGAACACCTTCAATGGTGTTTATTAACACTCCTAACGGTGTTGGACACCTCGAATGGTGTTAACCAACACTAGAATTCGTGTTATTCAGCAGCCCAGCACTGGAATTGGTGTAGAGGTAGAGGTGTTCTATTACACCTTTTGGGGTGGCAATAAACACCAA
>JAGDQP010013540.1:10073-26068 GCA_022664845.1 Lepisma saccharinum
TTTTTTTCGCTGTTGAAAAACACGAAATATTCTTTTTCTAAAAGAAATATTCTAATCCCGAGAAAGAATATTTCTTGAGAGAGAGAAAGAGATAGAATCTATTTGTGTGTGTGTGTATTTGTGTGTGAAACTGAGAGTGTGTGGGTTATATGTATAAACTTAGAAACTACGAGGCCGTTACTTCTGCTAGGTAAGGACAAAGCGTTAGAATTTGAAATTCGAACACATGGATAAGTCTAGCTCTTGGTGACCGAGTACTCATATTTATGAAAACAAATTCAAACACATGGAAAAGTCTAGCTCTTGGTGACCCAACACTCGTATTTATGAAAACATATTCGAACACATGGAGAAGTGGTGACCCAATACTCATATTTATAGAGACGATGTATTTTTTCGCTGTTGAAAAACACCAGATATTCTTTTTCTAAAAGAAATATTCTAATCCCGAGAAAGAAGATTTCTTGATTAAAAATTTCACTTTTATAAACAAGGAAACTAACGAAACAATAATAATAATGAGAAAAATACAAATTGTAGTATTTTTTTTTTAATTACTCACATACATATTTGAACAGGATTGTTCCCATATACGGTATAGATCTAGCATATCATTCAAGTACTCTCAGAGGAATTATTTGTAATTTTTAAAGAAAACATATGAATACTTTTATGAGATATGAATGAACTATTCATACAAGTTTTGATCCGTTGATTTTCCATGGGTAAACATATGATCTTTTTTTCTATGAAATGCTCAGGATGCTTGCAAACTGGAACTTCAGTATGAAATGAAATGTACACAACGTATAAATTGTGTCGATTTCTGGTATGTTCTGATTATTTTGATGATAGATTTTACACTCAGTATGTTTGTAGTAGATTGTTATGGCAGTTTCTAATAAAGAAAATAACCTGAAAATTTTTAAAGTGATACAAGTGAGATGTGAAATTAATCTTAAGAACAAATATATAATGGTTTAAGTACTTTGGTATAAATATTTTGCACTGCCATATTCAGAAAACTGCCGAAGTCTCTTTGGTCCTTCTTTACTTATGTTGTGCTGTTAACGCGCATACAATTAATCTGTTCATTTAACATTGTTTTGACTGTCTGTATGTAACAAACTAGTGATTCAATGAAAGAAACTGACTTCAGATTTGGAATTCAGAGGTCTCGATTTATAGGGCCATTTTTCTTGGACGTGTTCTTAAACGGCCAGAATATAACCGTTTATTTATTCTTATTTTCACATTCTTTCTGTTATGTGAACATACAACTGTACTATATAAATGATCAGATTTTTAAGCAAATGAAGCAGAAAGAAAATGACATGACCAGGACTCGAACCGCGACCTTTCGCACCGCAAGAGAATGCTCTTGCATTACTCCCCCGAGGGTTCAGGGCCAAGAACAGTGATTCTAGCACAAAGCGTTTCGAAGATATCTTTCTCAAATGTTTGAAACTTTAGCCTCCACTCCCATCCTTAGCGGGGAAACTATAAGGCCTGAACCGCTAACATTTACACGCTGCATGGCCTTTTGAAACACTTTAAAAGAAACTTGGTCTTAACCAGAGATAAGTAAAATTAACCAAAGAGTTCAAATTCAAGTAACTCCCTGGTAAGATTTTGAAATGTTACTGCTATAGAAGTGATAATCTATAGTTTGCTGTAAAAGAAAGAAACTGGTTCACAGTTATTTTTCTGTTCTGTATTTTGAATGCTTAAGAATTTCGTAAATGGTGACATAGTAATATGTGTTTGGAATTAATTACAAAATACAGTAGGTATAAATCTCCTTATGAGCCATGAATAACTAAACACGAACACTCCTGTGTGCATGGTCACTTGATTTTTTTTTAAAAAAAAGGGTGTATGAGGACGGAACGCAAACGCAAAAATAATTTGAGCTTATATATATAATTAATTTGAATTACCATAAATTGTTGGTTATTGTGGTTTAGATTATTATGGTTTGTAAAATACTATTTCCAGCTAGTAATAAGTCAACATAACATTTAAATATAAGTAATTATACACTGTCAAAAAAATCTAATCTGCTTTAACGAAAAAAAATACGCATATTAGGTAACTGGCTGCATGTAAAATTTTCCATGAATATTACTGGCAACAATGAGGACATGGTCATATTCCAAGAATATTTCAACAAAGTATCTTCACAGATTTCTTAATAGATTTGTCTTTGTTTGCTTACTGACAAGAACACATCCGAGAATGGTATTAACTGAATACGCTGAATCGTATTAACTTAATAGAAATATAAATTTGGCTGAATTACCTGAAAGTGTCGTTTTTTTTACAGTGTATAACGAAAATCTCGTCAAAGCTGCTGAACGAAGTTTCCAATTTGTTTCCGACAGAAGTTAAGAAATTTTATCCAGACTCCACACAATGAATGGAGCTATGTTCCTTAACAGAAAAGTTTGTAAGTGCAACAACAATTATACCACGTTGTGCTTACCACGGATATATCATCTATTGTCTTCAAATCTTAAAAAAAAAACTGTATTGCTGTGAAATTTGTTTTGGTCTTGATGCAAACCAGTTATGTTGGGATTACACAGCAAATAAACGGTTTCTTATAATTGAGAAAAAAGTTCTTATCTGTGCATCGAGAAACAATTTTCTTGGAAATGAGATATCAGAAATTCTCATTTAATTGAAAATGTGAACATGTCGGTTTAGAAATGAGATAAGTAATCTTAATTCCAAACCGGCATGTTCTCATTTTTAATTAAATGTTGTTATCTCATTTCTAAGAAAATTGTTTCTCAGTGCACAGATAAGAACTTTTTTCTCAATTATAAGAAACCGTTTTTCACAGTATATAAAAGGTAACTGCATAGAAATTCACAAGCAAAGGCTATTGTATTTTAACAGGTAGCCAGTTCCTATCTACTACACCAATCTAGTCAAGTATACGACAGGCTTTTTCACAAGCACGAAAAGTATAATCACCATAAAATATGTTGAAGTGTATTTCGCTGAGGTAAAACTATAGAAGAGAAACTCAGAACGAGAACCTGTTATTTGTTATATACAGAGTGTTTTAAAAAAATGTTGGTCATAAATTCATATTATTTGCAACAACAAAAAAAAAAGTTCGTTTAAAAAAATCGAAACCTTTGTATTTCCATAGCCTCAAAGGAACTATTTTCTCATTTCAGTTCAAGGAATTCACCCTTGCATTTATGAACAACATTCTTCTTAAACATCCTGTATTTATATTGTTCTTTTGCAAGTATCCTGTGCTTAATAGTTTCTAGTTTGCTCTGGTTTATATTACATTAATATCACTGATAATAACAAACAATTATCTTTGTTTAAGTCTCATGGGACCATATACAAAAAGAAATAAACAAAATATTATATATACGCCTTTGTCTCATTATTTCAAGTGACAGGTGTTATGAAAATAATAATAATACCATTGAAATTAAACATACTGTATTTGTTGTATTGTCCATTCTGTAAGGAAAAGAATAAAAAAAATGTTTGTTAGAGAGAAAAAAACATGTTTGTAAAGCTGTAGCTGGCTTGTTTTCTAATGATCTCTTTATGAGAAGAAACTGCAAATAAATAAAAAAAAATGCTTTTGTTTTACTTTTTGCGATTTTTAGTGTAAAAGAAAAAAAGACAGTATGTGATTGTAAATTGCAGTGTTTATTAAAGCAAAAAGAATACATTAAAAAAAGAACAGCAGGCTTGTCATTGTACGTGCTTTTAATATTTTAGTCGTATTTTTTTTTCTGCGAAAAAAAAAATCCAAAGTGCATTTCATGAGAAAAATATATTATATACATATAAATATAGAAGTTTTAAATAAACTATTTAATTTTGCAAAAAAAAAAAAAATCTTGATTTTTATTGACATAATTCCTGAATTCAAATCCTTCAAAACTATGTAGAAAAGTGAGCACAGTGGAACAAAAATTAGTTCCTTCGTCTGATGTAATTTATCTATGGTAATCCGTAGCCATCATGCAGTCTGTTCAAACAAAGATTGTAGATATACGTTTATGCAAGTTCAACACTTCAAAGGTAAATAAATGTATTGTGAGAAATAAAACTACAATTCAAGATTTAAGAACACTGAATGTGATGAATTTATGGATTCATACGAAACGTCAGTGTCAGGAATTCACCCTCAAATGGTTTACAAGCATAAATTAGTCGTCCTGTATAATAGATTGAAATGCAGTAAAGAAACAGGAAAAGAAATACAAGCGGTTTGTTATCCGCGATATCACTTCCAGTTTCCTTTACATTCTTAGAATGAGTACACAAAATTTGCATTCAGATCACCATAAAAAAAGTTCAACGTGTATGTATCACATCCACACCCAGCTGTACAATAATTTGGTTCTACTGAACAACCGTAGCGTATCATTTGTAGACCACTCTTTGGGTCTACAGTTACATTCTATGCTGAACATAATCGTTTCGTGGCCTCACTTTAAGACGACCAAACATTCTAGTGGATTTGTCTTAGCTCACATTTGATATCAGATTTCCAGACACAAACACTGTGCAATTGAGCTCCTGTAACATATTCAGTGAATACTTCGATTGCTGACGACAATGACCCTCAACGACAAGGAAAGATTCCGGTTTCCCTAATTTTTTGCTTACATCTTATACAGATCATCTGACATGCACTTTTTATATAACTGGATCTTGTAACCAGCTGAGGTGTTTATCTTGCATATTCATTTGTTGATGACTACTACTGTTTTATTAACATTGGTAAGTAAGTAACCACGCTAGAGCATTTGAACTGCTTTTTTCTATCGAGCATAATATAGACTTTCAACACTGTCACATAGGGTTATTGCATTTGCAACAGTAAGTGCTTAACGATGTCTGAGTTCTAATATACTCATTCTGAAATATCCGTTGATGATTTTACTGCACCAGACGATTTCTATAATAGCGATGATAGAACAACCACGGGGCTGATTAACTCAAATATAATACTGCAAGGATGTTTAACAACGCAACGCAGTGCTTGTCGACCGAACTCGCACTTGACTCACATGTCTCCCGCCCGTAAGTCGGCACATGGATTTGCGATGACCGTGCGCTTCAAAGTATATTGCTGAATACATTTTGTTTTCCTTTCGACGAATTTTACATAAATAAATGAAGTTGGTTCTTCAATATGTCCGGCATGCCTTTGTGTTAAAAATATGTGAGTTATTTATACACATATTAAATTAAGTAATTTTGAAAATTATAACTCAACTTATGGCCTAAAATTACCGGAGTACTGTGAGTCGGTTGGTGCGAGAGGATAGAAGAATCAAGCGGGAGGTTGAGCCAACAAGCGCTGCGTTGCGTTGCTAAACGTCCTCGCTATACAATGAAGGAATGTGGCTTGATCCTGCTTACCGTAGGTACGAGCCCGGTCATCGTTTAGCAGGAAACGTGACTCGTAGCTGTGGATATTCTATTTTTCCTTGTATTATGCGAGGCTCAGAGTTGTCAGCGATATCCTTGCTAATTTTGAATTACAATAGCTATATTTATTAAAGGTCTCGATACAACTTTAGATCCGGCCGGGTCGGATAGGGTAAGAGAAATGATATTGGGAGGAAGTTGGCCAGGGCCTAGTTTGAAAGTACCAAACATACATTTGCTTAGGGTGGTAGGGAAAAAATCTCGAAAAACTTCAATATAGTTCGATTGCTATCCCAACGTTCTACCAACTGAGAAAACTGCCTTGCCCCAAGACTCGCCTCTCTGACCAACGTCAAGTAGCTGATCGCTGTGTAATCTTATGATGAAAGTGTGTTCATGGTTCATCCTTTTTTGATACTAGATTTATAACATGTACACCCTCCATTCTTCTATCACAAATATAAGCGAAACCCTGAGAACAATGTTAGCAGAAGATTCTGTTATATGACCAATGCTCTGTTTTGTAGATCGAGAATTGGATTCAATTTCTCATACGTATACAGATGTGTGTCGATTTAACGACGGTTCGACCTACGACACCTCGTACTGACGACGGACATCTGGATTCTCTAGAATATTTACAAACTTTTTGAAGAAACGCCATGATGACGGTCGTAAGCATAAATACTTACCTACAGTTCTCGCACAAATGTCCACTTTAGTTACAATCATCTCATACATATTCCTTATTCATCTAATGAGTTCTTTGGACCTTACCTCGTAATAGGAATGTTTTGCTTTCCAATCGAGGAATTTTACATCCTCATTGAAAATCTCACTAGTTCTTCAGAGTTACGGGACGGATGTTGTGATGGTATCTTGAATTCATGATTAAGAGTGCTTTTCCAAGAACGGTGGACCATTCAAGCTACGTTTAGACTACTCTATTTATCGCGACTTTGGTCTTTAATTTTTTTGTTTCAGCTTCCCTAATATTGTAAAAATGTTGTATTCCTCTTCCTCTTACCATTCAAACATACATTCAATTGGATCCTTCAGTATCTCTCCGTAACCGATTTCCTAACGAGTTTCTTTTTCTCTTCTTTTCTCACATATTCTCTCAAATATTCCCTCATTTCTTATATTTTGGGACCTGCTGATTTTCTTATGTTCTTCTTATTTACATTTCGAAGGTTGACTTTCTAGTTCATTAGCGGAAACCACGCTACTCATAAAGAAATATTCCTTAGAAAGCATCAATTATTTTGATCATATTGGTCATCGTAGCGAATATCTCTTTCGCGATTGGTGTCTTCACTTTGTTTCTTCTCTACATATTGAATTAAGAATGGGACAATTCCCCTCTCCTTTGCTTCAGCAACAAACAGTGTAAATAAGTTACTCACGCAGAAAGCTCAAATCTTGGGATGGCCGCAAACTGGTAGAGCATAAACTTGCACAAAACAGAGTTTTGTCACAAAGCATAATGTAACATATTTTTCCGTGTAAAATATAAATACACACTTATCAAACAAGAGAGGAGCATTCAGTTGCCATCGGACACGATTTAGCACTACCATCGACCTTGCTTTAACAGAAACATTAGACATTGTTTGAAGAGAAAGTATGAGCAGGTATACTGGTTTTGTCTGCATTGGTCGAAATGTTTTTTACTGGTGCATTGAACTTGAACATGGATATAGATATTGAGAAGTTAATCCTTCACGTCCCGGAGCGTCATCCGATTTACAATAACAGTTAAAGAATGTCATAATAAAGATATAGTAGAGAAGTACGGGAAGGATATTGAGAATAAACAAACGAAGATCGTGAATGACATGTAGAAGGCGAATGACACTAAATCATAATAAATTGATTTTGCACCGTTCTGCTCTTTTCTAAAAGCGACTTTCAAATAAACGCATTAAGTTAGGCGACGTCGGCATTTGGTCGGCTAAGGCGGGGCAGACGGGCGGGGTTACGTCTCTATGCCAACCCGACGGCGGACCGGAAAGTAGCTCGACGGCCAAACGGCACTTATGGATCGCGGCGACCTTCCTCCGACTACTAGTTGGTCGGTCCGCCATCAGGGTTGGCATTTGGTTTGCTGAGAAGCGTCTTTGTTTCAGAGAAAAGCTTTTTTTTTTCTTACAACAGTTTTTTTCCTATCAGTATACAGTGAAAGTTTATCTAAGGCCCAGAATGTAAATAATATCCTGATGGTTATTCAGAACGATAATCATGTGCCATCCAAAAAAACATGGGGCAGGCATATGAGGATTAAAACGTAACTGGAAGAAGCATTGCACATAACAAGTAAATGAAACGATGGTAAAAAAAGATAGAAAGAATTTAGGTAGCGAACTTTCTTACGCTTACTAAACTGTTATCCCTTAACAAGCAACAGGTGCATTGCTTAGGCTTTACTGAAGAATAACATCTTGATTTAAGTTCGTATGATATCACGTTAAGTTCTCTAAATTTCATGAGCCACGTCGTTATGATTCTTTTCTGTGGGTGTAGATCTCGCTTTTTTAAATATATATTTCCTCCCTACACAAATAAAAATGTTTCAAGTAAAGGAAGGAAGGAAGGAACCAGGAAATAAAAGTAGCAATGAATAAACAACATAGAAGGAAGGAACATTAGTAACTCATGAGACCAGCCACAGTTAAACAGGAAATATCAACTTGGCAATATTTATCTTTCATATAAAACTTTATCTTCCGTTAGGTTAACGAACAAACAAGTTATTCATATCCTTCAATGAGTGTCCATAAATATCTCAGAGATGTCATAAAATATGAAAAATACCCTAAAAGATTAAAGGTGTTGGACAATGCAACATTAACAATAAACCTACACAGTCCCGGGGTTTAGTTGTTATGATCGTTCGTATGTGTGTGTCATGTATGGTGATACCATGCATGAAGAATATTTTTCCAGGTTTCTTCCCATCAAATCATGATAAAGCAACGTACCAATGATTATTGAAGAAGATGTCAAAGACATTGTAGGAGGTAGACTTAAAGGATATCTTTCGAAAATCGGCAGCTACTTCACTGCACCATACACGAAACATCGTATTGTTTACACAATAATTCAAATTTACAATGGTATGCCAAAAAGAGTATTGAATCCTTGTACGTACAATGCATTGTGTTATCATCTAACACACACGAGCAACAGCTGACAACTGGCATTGTGTGAAGCATATGATATGATGTAATGTTTTAAGTGATGTACACATTTATTCTTACACCAATAGCTCCTACTACTACTGTGATAAAGAAGGAGGCATGGTGGAGTTCCATGACACAATTAACGTTCCCGTCTTATACATGTTTAACAGGATTGAGATTCGGTGACATCAGTGGCGAAAGGTTATGTTTCAGACTCACCACTACGTTCCTCAAACCTGTGTGTACAATTCCAGCTCTATGTGATGTAGCTTTTTCATCTTGGGTTTAACCACCACCACTGGGAAACCGATATTGTCATGAGCTAAATATGACCTCCAAATACGTTTATATATGTCAGCTGTCATGACAACAGGAGAATGAACCATCCAGCTGAAAGCACCCCGCGCCAAGAACAAAATTCCCTGAGCTTGCAGCGTAGAGTGCGAGAAAGAAAAGCGACATATTTCTGTCATGCTATATCTAGAGGAAGTGTAACAGAATTCAAATGATAAACTTTGTACCTGAATTCCTGACACCGTAACAAAAAGAGAAATTATATTTATTATTTTGTCCAGTTCTGCTTCCTTTTCGAGATACAAGGTATCCAACTTAGTGATTTTACAAATGGTAAATGAAAATTATATTTCTAGATAAAGTTCATAAAACGTGGAGTTAATTTCTATGGATATGGTGGCATATATTGAAAATTGAAATGTAATGCCATCCTGTTCACAGTGTTGCCAACGTTGATATAAAATTCTATTTTGTTTTCAAGCGACTCGCGAATTTTAAACATTTTACTCGTGTATTATTCAAAGTTTGCAACACTGCATTTGTATCTCACATATTATTTTTATCAACACTAGGAAATACATAATATCAAATAAATTGACGTAACACTACTCGAAAAAAAATATCCTTTATATCAAGTTGGCAACATTGACAGTATGATAAGATCACATTTTAACTTCCAATAAACTACCACATTGACACAAATGAACTCCCAGGAAGGTACTTTTGCATGCTTCAATACATTATTTACGATTTATTAAAAAAAATATTAATTTTATTTACCATTATAACCATTATGTTTATCATGCATTTATCTTAAATTGACAAGAGTGATCACACAGCTTTGACAAAACACTACAGAATGTCATACAAAAGTACTGAGGGTAGAAAATAATAACAACACTTCCTGTATCTAACCATAATTCTCACTTTCATGTAAAGAAAGCATTGCTTTGTATTTCCTGGGTATATACACATCGATAATCAATTCAAAACAAACCCAATTTCTGAACTCTGTATTCGACGTTGTATATCCACAACAAATTAATCTGCAAAGGAAACTTATTATACACAAAACTAGTTTCAATATGAAAACAACACAAAGGGTTTTCAATTTCGCATACAAACAACCGCAAGAATCTAACGTTGCAGTATTGAAATCACAAACACTTTCGAATTGTGTAAACGAGTGTTGATTCGCTATAATTGGATATATCTACTGGGTGTAATCAAGCACAAACAATGAAATTCTATAAATAATTGTAGCACGAATGTAATGAAAACTGAGACAAAAGGTTGAAAAGAAATAAGACTGAGAATAAAAATGGGAAAACAGGCGTTGACAAAAGCCGAAGCTTGTCTGTGATCTGAGATAAAAATAACTGAGAAATTATTTTTTGTTTCCAATACATGTAGCTACGAAAAGACTACTAAAACATAATTGAATCTTATGAAATGTGAACTTGAAGAAAAGTGGGAGAAATATGTAAGGATACCGAAGTTACACAATGTTCAGGACTGGAGAGCAGGGTGTCCAAAATAATGTTAAATTCAGAGAAAATAAGTGTAATTTTACCGAGAATCTGTTTTTTAATATATAAAAGGTTTGAAGTTACGTGGTGTTGTTACGAACTTACAGGACTGGCAATATCGCCATTGAGGTGGTGGGATCTATTGTAATTACTGATTGGAGAGAAATGTAGGAAAGTAGTGAGATGCTGGTATTGGAAATAATAAAGCTGAGAAAAAGGAACTAGTTAAGACATTGTATAATGAGAAAGCATGCATTGATGATCATTATTAAGTGTATGCTTGATGGGAGAAGTGCAAATGATCAAAGATGAAAAATCATCACACGGCCTATTTTCATCATTCCAATATGACCGAGTTTGGTTTCGGTCGTCCGTTCCCTCCAAATGGAGCGAAAGAAAAAGCTGCCATTGCCGCCCGCTCAACTAATAATTCTGCCTAATACTATTAACCTTTAATAGCCGTTGGTTTTGCTTCATATTGTGAGATGTTGTAGTACCTCTTTGGACCAACTTTTAGAATTATATCACTTCCATTTATCAGGAAGATATCAATGTTTCTCAGGGAGGTTTTGTTGACTTCACAGTCTCACAGATTGATTCGGACTCCCGCTGCTGGTTAACGTAGGTTAGCTTAATGAGGTTCTCAGCTTTCGAGTGTCATTGTTAATCGGAGGATAATTTTAAAGCGCTGGAGGTGAAAGCGTATACTCTCGTTATGTACATGTGGAAAATGGTAGAAAGTACCATATGACAGTTTTTGAAACATAGGGTAAAGTACGGAGTATAAGACCAGGAGTGAGGAGTCCAACAAAAAGCTTGAGAGACATTCAGATCACTGATTTTCAGCATTCAATATACGAGAATGTAATAATATTTAATACAAAAACTTTAGAACAGTGATAAATAAACAGGTGTATTAAATGGAGACTGGTTTCCAGACAACGGTTGACCTTCCTGCTGATGTTTGTCCATATTTTTCCTCAGTCACACCAGACAAATACCTAGATGGTACCATCAAATTAGGCCCTGGCCGAGTCTTTCCGTCATCCTTTCTTCTACCCTATCCCGACTTAAGCCTTGAATGCTTGAAGACCATAAAATAAATTGAAAACTCAAGTTGATATACAAAAAGTGCCATTTTTGTGAAAAATTTTTTTTTTAAAAATATAGTTTAATATGTAGTTAGGTCTATAACATAAGAATCAATGGACACGTTCTTTGGTCATTATGTTGGGTGTTTAAAGATGGCGGGCGTGTCGAGCTATAGAAAAATAAAATGTTGAAAATGGCTTTTGCTACTAAGTTGAAAAATGGTTCTTCTCACTTCAAGACCTCAAAGCGGTTACTAAAACAAACCAGCGAACATGGTCAATAACGATATGACACTAGTGGCACCAGTGAAATGGGAAAAGAAGAAGCAAAGATATTTATAGCTAATTATAATCTTATGTATCGTAATGAAATGGGTACAGATCTCTACATTTTAAAACAAATTTGTCATGACGTGTTCAATTACATTCAAGTTGACTTATCTTGAACAATTTTAGAATAAATCAAACTTATCAAATTAATTTCTTCGTGGAATGGGGAGGATGATAAAAGAATTATCAAAATAATTCTCATATTTTTGTGAAGTTTTAACATTTCCAACACGAAGTGAAAATAAACCACTATAATAATATTCTCTACGAGGTTGACAAAATAATTACCATTCCTTTATCTAATAATCCCGTTAGGAGAGACGTAGAACGGAATGTCAACCCCTTTGGATTTTTCTTGCACTATTAAGACATGTTTCTAGTTTAGTATTACTACAGCTACTTCATACTATTTGCTGTGAATGAAATTTTGGTATCAAAATCAGGGATTCCACCAGAATTTTAAGTTTGGGAGGTGTAAAGTCAAAGTTGGGAGGGTGATAGTCGAGTTTTGCACGATTTCTATCGATTTTTTTACCATATTTTTTTTTAAGTTTGGGATGGGGGTGCTCTCGAGAATTTGGGGCTGACACCCCCACACGGATCAGGCAGAACCACTTCGCTAAATTGTCGGACAGATATGGTACTAGATGCAAACTATATTTATTGAACAACATTTTAATTAAATGACTACACTATAGATTAAAACAGTGTAGGGGATCAAATATATGTTTCTGAATCCCCAAAACAAACTAAATTACTTGCACGACATATCCCATGGTTTAATCACTTTATATTTATTAATTGGGAACCAGAATTCCCATTCATTAAAAATGTTCCATTTCTATGAAAGCAAGCAAGATGGCGACAACCAAACACTTGAACACTTTGCTTTCTTATCGTAACAGCATGTCAAATGCTTTGCTTTCTTTTATAGAAATGGAACATATTCTTAATGAATGGGAATTCTGATCCCTAATTGACAAATGAAAAAGTGATTAAAATCATGGCATAAGTCGTGAGGGTAACTTTGTTTGTATTTGCAGTTCAGCAACTTTTTTTTATCCTCTATACTGTTTGAATCTAGTGTTTTCTTCTGTTTGGCGATTTAGCCCAGATGGTAAGATTCTGGACTTCTAACTCAGCAACTATGTTCAGATCTTGCTGCAACCGTAACTTTTTTTCTCTCAGTACCGAAATCAACACCGTGTGTTGTGTTGTTTTAACTCAAAAAGTAGTAGTCACGCTTAGACACCGCATTGTGTTGAATTAACACAGCTATTTTTTTTTATCGTGTACGCATTTGTCAGCTGCCATTAACTTTGGATTCAAGGAGACAATTCTGATCAAAGATATTACTGTCTAATTCTATTCTCGACTGATATATGAAAATGTTAAGCGATATTGCGAAAAATATTCGTGTGTATAAAGCACAGAGTTACACATTTAAAAACAGTTGTATAAAGAATAGGACTAACATAGAATGTTTTAACAAGGAATCTACTGTCTGGTCATTTTGTACAAAATTATTTCCATAAATATGTACTATGGTATAATACGAAGAAAATTATCTTTGTTTTAAAGATGTAACACAGCAAAGGCTTAATTTTTTTATTAACAGAACATATTTCTTTTACCAAATGATGTTGGAGGACAGCTCGCTTCCATATCCAAAATCTAATTTGATTGTTTCTTAACATAGGCTATACCCGCAGTTTCACATGAAATTCGCTTGCGGGCCTTTCCGCGTGCCGGAAGTGTCACATCACGCCTCCCTCTAGTCGGGTCTGCTCGTTAATTGAAATATTTTTATCATGTATGACATTGTATATTCTATTTTGAAATTTACAAATTTGGTTTCATATTCAAAAACAAATAATTACGAATTAAAAAGGAAGTATTTTCACGTGGTTATCTACAAAAGGCAGTTATTGCCCTTCTGGTTGAATTGAAATGCCAATAAAAAAAATTGACTGAATTTGAGGCGAGTTGCTACAACGAAGGTAACATGGAGTACTGGGGTTGTGCAACCTTTGTGACAAGTTGCATTGCATATTCATTTGTGGACTGCTTGAATTCAAACTCGAGTGAGGTGCGGAATCTACGTTCAGCATAGACCCAGTAAGTAAAAAAACAATTTCTTAAAATTGAGGAAAAAAGTTCTTATCTGTGCAACGATAATTTTTCTCTCTTAGAAATGAGATATCTACCAATCTCACGTAATTGAAAATAAGAACATGACGGTTTGAAAAATAAGATTCCTGATCTTATTTCTAAACCGATATGTTCTCATTTTAAATTAAATGACAATGCTGGATATCTCATTTCTAAGAAAATGGTTTCTCTGTGCAGAGATAAGAACTTTTTCTGTGAATTTTAAGAAACTTAGAGTTCTTAAGCTACTTGCATATTTAAAACAGAAGTCATAATTTAAAAAAAAACTGAAGAATTAAATTTGAAGTTCTAATAAGAAGAAGAATCTATTATAAGTTTATGTAAGAATTTGATAACTACGCCTTCCAATTCGCAACTCAAGGTCGTAGTTTTGATGTAATGGTAAAAAAAAATTAAAGGGGAAAGCACACAATGTTTTCTTTAGACTGACTTTTCTTTGTGTGTCCAATTATCAAAGTTAATTTTACGAGCACTTTCTCATGCTTCGATCCACTTCCTTTTTCTCTAATTTTCTATACATTCCTAACTCATTAGTGTTTCATCTCGAGCTATTAGTTCAAAATTTCCCCTCAGAATGGGAAGAGAAATAAAATCGAGGTAAAAAAAAAAGTTTGCCACTAAAAGGGGGATCTGTTTCCAGATTTTTTTTTTCCAGAATGTTTTGGTGTGGGTATGTGTGTGTGTGTGACGATGAAATTCCATCGTAAATTGAGAGTCTCTAACAAGGCAAAGATGAAAGAATGAATGAAAGAAAGAAAGAAAATTACAGTTAACTAGAAGCCAACAGTACCACCACTGTAGCTGTAGAGGTGAAAAATTTACATTGAGAATGGCAAAGTCAGTTAGACAACATGAAAGATCTACTTTTTTTTCTTTGTTTTTGTTCGCATTCCTGTTCTTTTCTAGACTTTTTTTTTCATGTTTTTCCCGCTTTGGGAACCCTCAGGAATTACAGGTAGCAAGTGAAGCTTTAAAGCGTTCCCCGCAATAATCTAATTACGGAGAGGAAGCTTTTCTGTTCGCAATGTCCCACTGACCACGTTTCAATTCAGCTGACTGTCGAGTTTTAAGCCCATAAGCCACAAATGGAGACCGAGAGAGTGAGTGAGAGCGGGGGGGGGGGGGGGGGGGGGGGGGGGCTAGGATGAGGTAGGGATAGGAGTTATTCAAACCAGAACGAATCCCTACCTTCATATATATCTATACACGCACAAAAACTAACCTGTACAAATCCTGAAAAAAGCTAAGCTAATTCAAATGCAAAGAATATAACGAATAGTGAAACATAGAAAAATATTTGCTTTATTTCTCTTTTTGTTTTGAATGTAAAATAAAAAAAAAATAAGTAGACTGTATATACATACTGTTGAATTAATAAAGAGCAAACTTCATTATATGATTGTTTTCAGTGTATGAGAATGTATGCTTAGTAAGAAATACCTGTGGATTTTTCTTTCAATTTTATAGGAAAAGATGATTTCTGTAAAAAAGGAAATGTGAAATAAAAAGAAAATTAAAGTTGTATTTACGAAGCAAGATACTGTGTTCCTTAGACGGGAAATTATAAAAGAGAGTATTCAAATGCTTTACTTAAACAACTTAATAATGTTTGATTGGTCTAGTTTTCTGAAATCTTTTTCTTCTTGCGTATAAAGTAATTTGAAAAGAATACCTGAACTAAAATACGTCGAGCGGCCGTAGCTCAGTTGGTAGAGCATTGGCTTAGCAATCGGAGGGTTCGGGAACGATTCCAGCTAACGTTTATTCTTACTGAAGTTTTTCCAGGATTTTCCCTCAGTCGTACCAGGTAAATGTCAGGATGGTACCTAAAAACTAGGTCCTGGTTGTCTACTTTCCAATATCCTATCTCCTACCACATTCCGGCCTGAGAGCGAGGTGCCTCAAAGCCATAAAATGTTTATACCTTGATATGGGTAGACCAAACCCCTGGATGCAACAGTTAAACTGAAGCC